>JBCNJP010011608.1:0-15636 GCA_039602395.1 Deinandra increscens subsp. villosa
ATATGTCAAAATCATACATCCTACATATCAGAATCAATATGGTGCTCTCCAAAATCTTGATTGAGCAATATTTCATCTGCATCATTACATTCGTCACTTCTGACATCAGTAAAGTCAACATTATCTTCTTCATACATTTGTTCTGTCCCTGCAACATCTTGCTCTTTCGTACTTTCATCAGTGCACATTGGTGTTAGTACGGGCATTCTCAAATGGTTGCCAGATGGCGAGATATCATAACCTGAAATAAATTTTTTAAATTCTTCACTTTCTTTCCATTATATCAGTATTTCAGCCTCTTGCATTGGATCATTGTACATACCAGGTTTATACATAGCACCCACACTATGTTCTGCAACAGGTACATTTCATGTACCGTCTTTATCGATCGCACTGACACCTTTAACATTTGTACCACCAGACTCATCACCTCCTTTTGTGGTGTTTTCAAGTTCAACGTTAGGTTCCATTTTATCACCACCATCAACAACATCTTTTTATGTTGTACATCTTCCTCCACAACTACATCTGCCTCATCTTCTTCACCATCTTCATCTAACATCTCCTCGGTCATGTCTGATGCAGGAGCATCCGCTTGTTACTATACGGGTGTTCAATAAGGGCCGCATGTTTCGAAGCCGGTTCGCTCAACAAATTGGATGTTTGGCGAATGAGGTTTTGGGTGAAAGATTTTATCCATATCTTTTATGTTTTTATATTATTTAATTTGATTTCCTACTATTGTGCAAATTTAGTTTCTAGATATCCGTTTGCTACTATAAAGGAGGTTGGGAGGCATACTTTTAGGGGAGTTGATTTTTATGTTGAACAATTGTTCTTGAACTTTGAGTTCTACATTAAAGACTTTGAAATCATATTGTTCTTGAGCCATTTGATTGCTTCCGTGTCTGCATCATTTGGTATCAGAGCTTTTGGTTCTCAAATGGCTCAGCGTGGTGGTGAATACTTGTTTGTTCGTAGATACGCCGACAGAGGCAACGACAATGGTGTTTTCTATTCACGTGCTCGTGGAGGAGAAGATCAACCTTCAACTCGCAGAGTCGCCGACAGAGGCAGCGGTGAAGTTGATCCCGACCAACGGGATCTTAAGATCAAAAGACTCGGTCAACGAGTTTGAGATCTTGAAACGCAACAAGAGATCAAACGACTCTGACAACGAGTCTGGGACCTAGAGTTGCAACGGGAGATATGCAAGGCAGAAACCGAGTCGAGCACTATCGTCTGGGAAGAAGGTGGCAACGAAAAGCAACATCCGTGTGGCTATCACCAACCCCGGTTCTCTGAACCATTCTATCTAGAGTGTGTGTCGGAAGAAGAACCCCGATATGATGAAGATGAGAGTATCCCTGATGAAGAAGAGTGCTTGTGGGTGAAGAAGAGTGCTTGTGGGTGAAAATAGCTCTTAACAGAAGCACTTTTCAAGAGGTCGACCCAACAGAAGTCAAAGACATTAACGGTGATCGTGATACAAGGCTTGATGTGCGGGAGTACCCCAAAGGCTCCAATCTTCCAGGAAGAAAAGAATATTATGTCCATCACAAACAAAAATAAGGTTTATGAGATATCCCATTATATATCTACCATTAATTTTGTGTGTTTTACCTTTATATTTAGGGATTCTTTTTTTAATTACAAAACGGGGTTATTTGAGAAGTCAAGATTTAATTTCATGGACAAACCAACTTCAATATACCATGGTTCTGATATCTTGACATTCATCACTCAAGGGAAATATAAAAAAGAAACAGAGTCAACTTTCAACTCAAGGTACCTAACGAAATACTCTAGAAAGATGAGGCCAATGAAAAATCCTGTTATATATCTATATGCAGTCGGTTCTCCTATTTTAGTCAGGCAAGACGTTAATAATCTTTTCCAGAGTAAAGGACGGGTCTTTTTAGAAGACAGGAAAGAGGTGGATAGACCCGGCAACCCATTAGACACGGGACAAGGCGACCAAGGTCGTACCGACTCAGAGTTGATCAAGAGGGTCCATAAAGTTGAACAATTTGTGTGGGTCAAATCGATGAACAAAGATCTATCCGGTGTTCCATTCGACCCGGGGGGGTTGGTCTGGATTTGTGGTGGCAAGCATACGTAAAACTCGAGGACGAGTTTTCTTTAACCAGGGGAGTATGATGCAGGAGCATCCGCTTGTTACTATACGGGTGTTCAATAAGGGTCGCATGTTTTGAAGCCGTTTCGCTCAACAAATTGGATGTTTGGCGAATGAGGTTTTGGGTGAAAGATTTTATCCATATCTTTTATGTTTTTATATTATTTAATTTTATTTCCTACTATTGTGCAAATTTAGTTTCTAAATATCCGTTTGCTACTATAAAAGAGGTTGGGAGGCATACTTTTAGGGGACTTGATTTTTACGTTGAACAATTGTTCTTAAACTTTGAGTTCTATATTAGAGACTTTGAAATCATATTGTTCTTGAGCCATTTGATTGCTTCCGTGTCTGCATACTCCCCAGGTTAAAGAAAACTCGTCCTCGAGTTTTACGTATGCTTGCCACCACAAATCCGGACCAACCCCCCCCCCCCTGGGTCGAATGGAACACTGGATAGATCTTTGTTCATCGATTTGACCCACACAAATTGTTCAACTTTATGGACCCTCTTGATCAACTCCGAGTCGGTACGACCTTGGTCGCCTTGTCCCGTGTCTAATGGGTTGCCGGGTCTATCCACCTCTTTCCCGTCTTCTAAAAAGACCCGTCCTTGACTCTGGAAAAGATTATTAAGGTCTTGCCTGACTAAAATAGGAGAACCGACTACATATAGATATATAATGGGATTTTTCATTGGCCTCATCTTTGTAGAGTATTTCATTAGGTACCTTGAGTTGAAAGTTGACTCTGTTTCTTTTTTATATTTCCCTTGAGTGATGAATGTCAAGATATCATAACCATGGTATATTGAAGTTGGTTTGTCCATGAAATTAAATCTTGACTTCTTAAATAACCCGGTTTTGTAATTAAAAAAAAAAATCCCTAAATATAAAGGTAAAACTCACAAAATTAATGGTAGATATATAATGGGATATCTCATAAACCATATTTTGTTTGTGATGGACATAATATTCTTTTCTTCCTGAAAAATTGGAGCCTTTGGGTACTCCCGCACATCAAGCCTTGTATCACGATCACCGTTAACGTCTTTGACTTCTGTTGGGTCGACCTCTTGAAAAGTGCTTCTGTTAAGAGCTACTTGCACCCACAAGCACTCTTCTTCATCAGGGATACTCTCATCTTCATCATATCGGGGTTCTTCTTCCGACACACACTCCTGATAGAATGGTTCAGAGAACCGGGGTTGGTGATAGCCACACGTATGCTGCTCTTCGTTGCCACCTTCGTCCCAGACGACAGTGCTCGACTCGGTTTCCGCCTAGCATATCTCCCGTTGCAACTCTAGATCCCAGACTCGTTGTCGGAGTCGTTTGATCTCTTGTTGCGTTTCAAGATCGCAAACTCGTTGACCGAGTCTTTTGATCTTAAGATCCCGTGGGTCGGGATCAACTCCACCGCTGCCTCTGTCGGCGACTCTGCGAGTTAAAGGTTGATCTTCTCCTCCACGAGCACGTGAATAGAAAACACCATTGTCGTTGCCTTTGTCGGCGTATCTACGAACAAACAAGTATTCACTACCACGCTGAGCCATTTGAGAACCAAAAGCTCTGATACCAAATGATGCAGACACGGAAGCAATTAAATGGCTCAAGAACAATATGATTTCAAAGTCTCTAATGTAGAACTCAAAGTTCAAGAACAATTATTCAACGTAAAAATCAACTCCCCTAAAAGTATGCCTCCCAACCTCCTTTATAGTAGCGAACGGATATTTAGAAACTAAATTTGCACAATAGTAGGAAATCAAATTAAATAATATAAAAACATAAAAGATATGGATAAAATCTTTCACCCAAAACCTCATTCGCCAAACGTCCAATTTGTTGAGCGAACCGGCTTCGAAACATGCGACCCTTATTGAACACCCGTATAGTAACAAGCGGATGCTCCTGCATTAATGTCCTTCTTCACACCTTCGCCTACTTGTTTTTTAAGACATTCTGAGGATCCCGGTTTTCTTCATCGTGCTTGGTGTTCTTCTTTCCAGAGCATTTAATAACCAATTTTCACACCTAACAATATGGTTTCGTTTGATGTAACCTATGTAGCTGTCTAATTCCCCAACTCTTTTTTTATGTGTATCGTACACCATTGCCATCTGTGTTTAGAGAACAAAACAAGTAAAAAAAATTAACGTTAGTGTATTTAATTTGTACCAATATTATGTATAATGCTTACTATAGGTGTAATAGTGTGGTGTTTTTTTATTACCGATAGCACCAGCAAAGAACCATTGAAACGCATGTCTGCTATACTAGCTTTCCACTTTCTTTTAGTTTTATTCAAACAGTCGATAAGGTAATCACACCATCTTAGGTGACCGATCTTGAGATTTGGTGTTATTGCATGCAAGAAGCCCTGGTTAACGGTGCTGTTATCATATGTTCTTCCAACTACTGTCATAACTGCTACCAAGAAATTCAGCTGAAACAATCGTCCATAATCTTGCCTTGGCGTAATTCTATCAAACAACCCAAGCACATATGGCCTAGAGATCTGATGTTCATTTTTTAATTGGCTCCGCCATTCAGCTACTACAGGATACTTTATGCTGGTTCTCTTTTCAACTATTTTTATGTTCCCAATTGGCACTCCTAACAACTTATTCACTAATTGTGGTGTTATTTGAATGCGTCTCTGCCCCAAACACGACACCCTTGTATCTGCATTGTAGTTTTGTAAAAGCCAATAACCTAGTGTTGTGGGTATTGAATCTATTTGCAAGCCTAGCAATCTTCCGAACCCCATTTCATCAACCGCTTTTCTTTTATTTTCGGTGAACTTGGCAAACCATTCAGTTAAATTAGATGCTGATAACCTCACTTTAATCCTGTTGTCGTCGAATGGATAGTATTTGGTGGTCCTCACTGGCACAGATGGTGTTTCAGCTGTCTTACATATCTTTGGTGTTTTTTCTCAAAATCAGAGTCATCATTTTGTTCATCACTCAATCCAGTTCTCAATTTTGTCTGCATTTTCCCCTTCCCTTTTCCCTTATCCACATCCATTTGTATTTTCCGCTTATTCCCTCTCATGTTAGACTCACTAGTGTTTTTCGGACCTTTTGGGATTGTTGGCGATCTTTCAAAATCTGCAAATACTCCCAAATAGGTAATGGTGTAAAGAGCAATCATTATGTAAAAACCAGTGTAAATTAGATCCTCAAAGCCAATAAAAGTTGATTAAATTTCATACCTGAGTCACCCATATCCAAAACAATTGGTGTGTCTGATGTGTTTGTGTAATTAAAATGATGCTTTGTTTGCTAAACAGGAGCTTTTTCGCTTGCCCCTACCTACTTTTATGGAAAAAATTAATCTTAAACAACAAAAAACTCCACCATCAGCAGATTTCACAGATCAACAAATTACTTATACTTCATCAACTATGTAATGTTTTACATCAATATCATTAACAAATCACAAGAAAACACTATTCATCAAATATCATTACCAAAAACCTAGATAAAAAAACATTCATCAGCCGAAAAAGTCTACAGTTTACCCAATTTCGACTACCGGATTCGTAAATATACATAGTAAGAAACATAATGCACCTTTTATGGCGATTGTTTTCTTCCTGTTACCAGTTCTTCTAGTTACTGGTTCTCCGTCTTCCTCTTTTACCTTCTCTGAAATACAGGTAAGAGTAGAATTAGACGCAAAGATGATCAAAAGAATTACGATTCACAGGATTAACTTACTATCGTGTGAATCATTCTTCGACGCCATCGGTTCTTTGATAATCTCGTATTTTTATCTATATCTGCACCTGATTTTGTGGAATCCTTGCGGTTTTTGGGTTCTGATTTTTCACAGCAGGGTTTTTTTTTAGAGTTCGAATTTTGAAATTTAAAATTAAAAAGAAACTAATTATTCATTTACCTTTATGCCCTCGTCGTCACGCACTGAACATTTTGGCGCACCTAAAATGTCAAAATGTTTCACAATACACCGCTGCTTCACCATCACCGTTGATTGATTTGATCGGACGCTCCAGGAGTGTCCGCAATGGATGTAGTATAACTTGACTTTATATATATATATATATATATATATATATATATATATATATATATATTGAACGGCTTTTTTTGTTAGCAAGTCGATTTTCACCATGATACCGCTCGACCGAAGGCCTTTGGTCTATAATCTTTTAAATATATTAGGCCTCCTATATTAGGAACAAGGTAAATAAAAGAGGTATCGCATCCTCTGGTGGAAAATCGTTATGCTCTAAATCTTTAGTTAAAGTAACGAAGTCATCTTTCAATACTTCCTAGTAACTTTTAGTGATTTTTAAGGTAAAACACTCAGGCTTGGAAGCTTTTTCACTGTCACAAGATCACACTGTCTCCCTAATATCTTTGCATTAAAAATAAAATTTGTGATGCCTTACACAAATCCAACTCGTTCTGTTATGTTCTATTATCATATGACATATTACTGACCATAAGGAATAGCTCGGTTTAAATATCCACCAACGTATTTTGGGTGCATTGGTTATGGATGTGAGGTAAATTCCACCATTAAGCATATGCTTGAGTGGAGCAAGTCAAGATGTGCGAGTCTCTTGGAAGTTTTTACTTGGCAACCAAAGGCAAATCTGTGAACTTCTTGTGCTGAAACCAGACAATGTTGATTGGTATGAAATGTTAGATGTTACAAATGGTATTAGAGCCGCTGATATTCTATTATGCTTATATATCTAGGATGATAAGTCCAAATTGGGGTTGTTTGTAACACCTTATGCAAATCACACATCATTATGTTCTTTTTAGTCAACACATACGAGATATTGGGTTCTAAAGAATGTACGTCCTAAAATATCACTAATATATTTGGATGCATTGGTTGTTAATGAGAAGTGAACTCCAAAGATAAAAAGGTGGTTGAGTAGAATTAATCCAGGACGAGTGGCCTGGTTATTAAGGCTTTGAAAGATGATTCATGGAAATTGACAGTGGATATGCTAAAGGCCAAGTTAAATCGGTCTTCAATCTTGTATAGTTCTATGCAATGACTTGCAGATAGGTAAAATGTGATCAATGTTCATGGGTTTTAGGTGCATGTAGAAGAACTTTTTTATGTGCAAAGTGTGTCACTGTTTGTATGTACATAAAAATTTTTTACGACCATGAGAACCCGTTGTCATGGGGACTACCAATGACTTGCTAACTAGTGGGACTAGGTAAAGTCTATTGTAAGTTGGACATGTGTGGATGTAGGTATATTTTGTGGGTTTACATATGTGTGCAAAAGTAGGTGTATTTTTCAACCTGTCTGTCATTGAACCTATCTTTAGTTTAGATTATAGAACATTTAGCTTCGCATTCGATTGCTTTCAATTCAAAACATTAAGTTTCTAATGAAGCAGGACTTATCTATTCGTAGATATAATTTGGTTTCTAATGAAGTAGCACTTATCTATTCGTAGATATAATTTGAAGGTAGTACAAGCAACAGGGTTGATTAGATGATGGTAACTATGAAGATTTTATAAAGTGCTGCAGTTTCAAACCGGTCTAGTTTAATCAATTAACTAAATTTTCTTGTGACCTAAAAGTTCATTAATTTAGCAAATCCTTACAAAACCCTCGTTTCACTTCCATTCTTACTACAAACTATTTAACAGCACATAGAAACAGTTATATAACCGCCTTTTGTGTAACGATCCATGTAACAGCACATAGAAAAACAGTTATATAACCGCCTTTTGTGCATCATTCTATCCTTTTTTTTCTTTTAGCAAACAGGTGTGTATTTATCATTTATCATAAACATATAATTCAGCCAAAGTATCAACACAGGTACAAACATGAAAATGATGCGTCTGTTAAGACAAATCATGGGGCCAAAAGAAAGTCTATCATTTTCACTTTCCATGCACAAAGATCACCATCAATCATAAAATGATAAAATTCTAAATTGTCGAAAACATGTAACAAATCTAACAGAAAGTTGAGTTACTGCGAGATCAGATATCACAAGACCAAATATATGTGACACCATCTGGAAATAACTGGTTGGAAAGAGCCTCAAGCAGTTCTTAGCGGAGGAGAAACCAAAATGACACCGTCTCCTCTGACGAATAGGAATGGAACAGTTCGCCTTGTGCTCTGCAAATAGAACAACCCAACAAAGATTTTCAACAACTTTAACACACAAAATTATTAATGTCAATATTTGTTTTATTATTCAAACACTAAAGCTTGGAAAACAGTTTCACAAATGCAAGAGGTGGGTGGGACCTTTAGAACAAAAAAAATGTCAAGTTTATTGCTTTTTTTCTTAATTTCTCCCTAAAGCACTAATAAAAAATTGGTGTGCACCACAAATATTCAAGAAGTTCAAAAAATCACACCAAATGGACATGCTACCTAAAAGGAAAGAAAAACAGATGTAATATATAGAGAGCAAAAAGAAAACCTCAAAATGGAAATTAGAATGAGAACATACCCTGACAATCTCTTCATATGTTTCATCATCGATCTCAACAGTTGTTACGATCTCTTCAACATCCCCAAGGATCATGTTCAAATGCTGATCATACGCCTGAAAAATCAAACATCATCAGTCAAAGGATAAATGGGTGCTCAAAAGTACCAGCAAACAATTAAAAGTTGAGAAAATTATAGAGCAATAATCTTAAAACCAGCAATCATATTATATTTCATCTTAAATACATAAGAATAGTAAGAGACATCATTCATGGTCCTTAATTAGAGACCTAATCTCATTCAATCCAAACAAGGTCTTGTCCTGCGCACACATCGCATGATGTTTGTTAACTTTTTAATCATACTGGGAATTGCCTGTTTTAGCAATACATAATTTCAATTTCAACATTTCAACAGAAGGAAAAACCAGGGTATTACTAAAGCAACTATTGTTTTCTTTCCACCTTAAAGCTATGAAAATAATGAAGGACAACAGTACAATAATACAAGGAAGATTACAGCAATCTTCATAACAAATTTTACCATGTACAAATTCTATTTCTAAGTGTTTACCATCTCTATTTTGTTGGTTAGTCTTTGACAAAGCAATGGGTCAAATCGGGTACGTTTGTGTGTCCATCCAAAGTGTAGAACAGTCAACAGGTATGGGTACAAAATACCCATTAAGCTGTTATGCACCATCCTGTCACGACCCGCCAACCACTACCCATACCCATACCCATCCATCAATGAAAACAAATTTGATTTCCAAACAAAACAGACAACTTCAACTGAATGACAGTACAGATTAATATAACGCAGTTAAGATAATTTAAACATAAAACAACAAAACATACTTTTAACCCCATGTTTTAAACTAAACTTGAAAAAGAACATAAAAATAAAAAATCAATTAGTTTGTATGTGTGTGTGTATATGGAGCCAAGAAGAGGGGGAGTTTCTTCTCCCACACCCGTATCCGCTCTTTACAAAATTGTGGCTCTTGCGTACAGCAATTCCAGAGCCCATCTGACTGACGTGGATGGTGTTGGTGTTCCCAGAAGGTAAGAGCGGGATGGGCAACTCAAAGTCTACAATAGTACTCTTTTTAATTGAGTTTCTAAGAACTAAAAATTATATTGCAACTAGGCTAAAATAAGACAAAGATAAGTATGAACATCATTAAATTGGGCAAATTTGACTGGTCTAGGATTTTCCGATTTTGAGTCACATCATGATGCAGAAAACGAAAACGAACCAAAATCAAATGAAAAACAAACGCAAAGATAACAATATCGAGCAGTATACACGATAGTACATAGACATCCTAGATTTTTACACATCGGAATCAAGCAAGTTACGATAACTGATAAACTAGGGTTTCATAAGAAGAAAATCGTAATCAAAATTTCAAAAAGAAAAACGGAAAAACAACACAGAAGCAGAAGGATTGGTCTGATACAGGTAAGAATGAAACAATTAAAGCCCTAATTTATGCAAAAGTAAACATCAGCGAAAATGAAATGAGAAATTGAAGTGTGAAAGAGGCAGGAGGCATACATGGAGCTTGCCACGAAGCTCACGATCAGATCGAAGCTTAACGTAGATACGCTCGTCGAGACTGAGGCGAATCAGATCCAGAGGCTCCTTCACCGCGCTCTCCTCTTCGCTCGCCATTCCCGATAATAATTCTGCTTATTTTCAGGGACCCTCTAATGATATTTAAAACCTTCACTTTTCAACTCCAGTTTAAACTGCATCAAGCAATCAAGTCCGCCCTAGTGACCGGAGGGTCTAAGTCACAACTATTCTTATAAATTTCGAATCGGCTCGTCTCGTCTCGTCTCGTCTCGTCTCGTCTCGTCTCGTCTCGTCTCGTCTCGTCTCGTCTCGTCTCGTCTCGTCTCGTCTCGTCTCGTCTCGTCGTGTATATTTGTTTAGAGGCATATAGATTTTGTGGATAAATAAGCTCAAATTTAAGCTCAAGTCATGTGATCAAGAGAAGTTGCTAATGGTCCTGTTAAGTTTGTTAACTGGTTTTAGTTTATGAAACTTTATGGGCCAAAAGTGTAAATAATGGAAACTTGTATTTTTGGGAGAATAATAAAAGGTTACTGAAAGTTCAGGGGGCAAAATGTCATTCTCGCTTGAAGATTCGTTGAGACCGTTAGAAGCTTTCGTCAGCTTATATTGGGGCTAATTCTCAACATTTTGAGATAGAGATTTTCACTTGTAATTGATCTTGTTTTCAGTTTCCATTTGTAATCGATTAGTATCATCAATAAAGATTTCTTCATTTGATCGTTTCATTTTGTTCAATTTGATCGGTAAGTTCTTGATCTCTTTTCGGTGGATCGTGAGTGATTTTGATCGATTTTCTCAACAATTGGTATCAGAGCCTGGTCAGGGGCTCTCACCGGAGATTCAAGAAGTCGATAGATGATTGGAGTGCATGAATGATCAAGAAATGGTGTCTGCCAAATACGAAGTGGAGAAGTTCGATGGAATGAACGATTTCGGTCTGTGGCGAGTTAAGATGCGAGCGCTGCTCGTGTATTATGGAGTTTCTGAGGCGCTAGCAGGTGAACATAATCGTCCTGATTATGTAGAAGAGGACGATTGGTATGATATGCTAGCCAAGGCACACAGTGCAATCATACTCAGCCTTGGAGATAAAGTGCTGAGGGAGGTGTCAAGAGAAACTACTGCTGCAGGTATTTGGCTGAAACTCGAAAGTCTTTACATGACTAAATCTTTAGCAAATAGGTTGTTCTTGAAAAAGAAATTATACACTTTTCAAATGGAACCAGGGAAGTCTGTTGATGAACATACTGATGAGTTCAACAAGCTCATCATAGGTTTAGAAAATATTGATGTTGTCATAGAAGATGAAGATCAGGCAATAATATTTCTGACTTCTTTACCCCTTTCCTATGAATACTTTGTAGAGACACTTATGTATGGTAGGGAATCAATTTCTATGGAAGAAGTTCAGGCAGCTTTAAATTATAGGGAATTGAAAAAGAAAAGTGACTTTAAGGAAGGTAGTGATGGCCTATATGTGAAAGGGAAAACTGAGAATAAGGATCATAGGTATTCTAAGAACAAAGGACAGCAAAAGTTTAATCTAAGTTTAAAAGAAAGTGCTATATTTGTCCATCTTAAGAAAGATTGTCCTGATAGGAAAAGAAATAAGTATGAAGGAAATCAGTCTAAGAATGGTAGTTATAACACTGATGGTGAGTCTGAAGGTTATGAGAGTGCTGATGTGTTGAATGTTATGAGTGGTAGTACCAAGCATGAGTGGATTCTTGATTCTGGCTGTTCTTTTCACATGACACCCATTAGAGAATGTTTTAGTAAGATCAGGGAGGGTAGCTTAGGAGTGGTGCAACTTGGGGATGATAGGCCTTGTGAGATTCTTGGTATAGGTAGTGTTACACTTAAAATGAATAATGGGTCTGAGGTGGAGTTGCAGGAAGTGAGATTCATTCCTAAACTTAAAAGAAGTCTGATCTCATTAGGGACATTGGAGAAAGATGGTTATCATGTGAGTTTAAGAGAAGGCAGGGCTAAGGTTGCCAAAGGAGCTATGACAGTGATATCAGGCACTAGGAAAGGGAACAACATTTATTTTCTTGATGGAAATGCTTGTTGCAGTAGTGTTAATGCTGTGAGTTCTAAGGCATGTAGTGATGCCATGAAATGGCATCAAAGATTAGGACATGTTAGCTCTAAGGGTCTAAGTGAATTGCACAAGCAGGGCATTTTAGGGAATTTAAAAAATGCTGATCATGGGTTTTGTGAACGTTGTATTATTGGTAAGGCTCATAAGGTTAGGTTCAGTAGAAGCACTCACAAGACTAAGGCCATCTTAGATTACATACATGCAGACCTTTGGGGACCTGCAAGAACTAAGTCATTAGGAGGTGCTTTATATTTTCTGTCTTTAATAGATGACCATTCCAGGAGACTTTGGGTGTTTGTTTTAAAATCAAAGGATGAAGCCTTTAGTAAGTTTAGGGATTGGAAGACTCTTGTTGAGAAACAAACTGAGAGGAAAGTTAAGAAACTCAGGACAGATAATGGCCTTGAGTTTTGTAATTCTCAGTTTGATCAATTCTGTAGGGAAAATGGGATTGATAGGCACAAAACTGTTGTGTACACTCCACAACAAAATGGCTTAGTGGAAAGGATGAATAGGACACTGTTGAATAGGGTAAGGTGTTTGCTTATTAGCTCAGGATTGCCTAAGAAATTTTGGGCTGAAGCTTTGTCAACTTCAGCTTATTTGATTAATAGAACACCTTCATCAGCCATAGATATGAAGACTCCCTTAGAGGTTTGGACAGGAGTTAAGCCTGATTTGAGTAGACTCAGGGTACTTGGGTCTGTTGCATATTCTCACATAGACCAAGGAAAGCTAGAACCTAGAGCACAGAAGTGCATTATGGTAGGTTATCCTGATGGTGTCAAAGGTTATAGATTGTGGAGATTAGAGGATATAAGTCCCAAAGTAGTTATTAGCAGGAATGTTACATTTAATGAAGATATAATGTATAAAGATTTGCTAGGTGCATCTACATCTAAGGGTGAGGATATGGTTCAAATTGAGGTGGAGGCTGATAGGGTAAGGAATGTTCAAGATATAGGTGATCATACTAGTCAACAGGGTGAAGGGGAAGTTAGTCAACCTGCATTAGAGGACATTATAGGGAACCATGGTCAGGAGGGTAATTCTGGAAATCAGGATTATAGTATTGCCAGGGATAGAACAAGAAGGCAGATAGTGGCTCCTTTAAGGTTTAGAGATAACCATGATTTAGCTGCTTATGTATTCAATGTTGGGGCTATGGAAAGTATTGTTGAACCATTGAATTATTATGAGGCTATAAGTTCTGATAATAGGGATAGGTGGGTTCAAGCAATGAATGAGGAAATGGAGTCATTAGATAAGAATATGACTTGGACATTAGTTGATAGGCCTCATGGGCATAAGACAGTTAAATGTAAATGGTTATATAAGTTGAAAGAGGGAATGAGTGCAGGAGAAGCTCCCAGGTTTAAGGCTAGGCTAGTTGCCAAAGGGTTTACACAGCAGGAAGGTATAGATTATACAGAAATCTTTTCTCCAGTGGTAAAACAAACTTCTATTAGTATTCTGCTCTCTCTAGCTGCTGTTAATGATATGGAAGTAGAGCAGCTTGATGTTAAGACTGCATTTTTGCATGGGGATTTAGATGAAACCATTTACATGGAACAACCTTTAGGATATGAGTCCAAGGGAAAGAGAGACCAGGTGTGTTTACTTAAGAAATCTCTATATGGGCTAAAACAGTCACCTAGGATGTGGTACCAGAAATTTGATGATCATGTTGTTAAAAATGAGTATAATAGGAGTAAATATGACCCTTGTGTTTATTTTAGAGAATATGATCCAGGGGAGTATATATATCTTTTACTCTATGTAGATGATATGTTGGTTATTAGTAAGAACAAGAGTCAAATTACTGCTATTAAATCTGTCTTAATGAAGAAATTTGAAATGAAAGAATTAGGCTGTGCTAAGAAGATAATAGGCATGGAAATAGTGAGAGATAGACCCAACAAGATTATTAAGTTGTGTCAATCAGGGTATATTAAGAAAATATTGTCTCACTACTCCATGGAGGATAGCAAGGTTGTTACCACACCTTTAGGTCCACACTTTAAGTTGTCAAAGTTAGATAGTCCTAAGACAGAAGAAGAGCATAGAATGATGTCTAGCATACCATATGCTAGTGCTGTAGGATCACTTATGTTTCTGATGGTATGTACTAGACCTGACTTGGCTTATAGTGTTGGGTTGGTTAGTAGATTTTTAAGTAATCCTGGTAGAAGTCATTGGGAGGCTGTTAAATGGATATTAAGATACTTGAAGGGAACTGTGAATCATGGGTTGTTATTAGGAAAGTGTGATGAGCAGATAGATAAAGTGATTGGTTATGTGGACTCAGACTTTGCTAAAGATATAGATAAGGGAAGGAGTATAACAGGGTATGTGTTCAAGGTTTGTGGTGGTATAGTAAGTTGGAAATCCACTCTTCAACATGTTGTTGCTCTTTCTACAACTGAGGCAGAGTTTATTGCATTAACTGAAGCAATTAAAGAAGCCATATGGCTAAAAGGCTTTAATTTGGAAATGGGAGTTCAGATAACTGATTGTTTGGTTCTGTGTGATAATAGTGGTGCAATACAGTTATCCAAGAATCAGGTATTTCACAACAGAAGTAAGCATATAGATGTAAAGCTACATTTTATTAGAGAGGTTGTGAATACTAAGAAAGTGTTAATCAAGTATGTTAAATCAGAGCTTAATGCTGCTGATATGTTAACCAAGTTTGTTCCTGGTAGCAAGTTTCAGTTTTGCTTAGGGGAACTTGGTGTTGGTTAAAATCAGTTTTATGTTCAAAAATTGATGTTGAAGGTTGCAGGTTTGATATGATAAACACACCAGGATATTCAAGCCTATTAGGCCACTGTTATTCGGTGATAATGTGTAAGTATGAAAGCTGCAATTTTTATTCAATGTCAATTGAATGTGTGATTTGAGCTTAAGGTGGAGAATGTGGATAAATAAGCTCAAATTTAAGCTCAAGTCATGTGATCAAGAGAAGTTGCTAATGGTCCTGTTAAGTTTGTTAACTGGTTTTAGTTTATGAAACTTTATGGGCCAAAAGTGTAAATAATGGAAACTTGTATTTTTGGGAGAATAATAAAAGGTTACTGAAAGTTCAGGGGGCAAAATGTCATTCTCGCTTAAAGATTCGTTGAGACCGTTAGAAGCTTTCGTCAGCTTATATTGGGGCTAATTCTCAACATTTTCGAGATAGAGATTTTCACTTGTAATTGATCTTGTTTTCAGTTTCCATTTGTAATCGATTAGTATCATCAATAAAGATTTCTTCATTTGATCGTTTAATTTTGTTCAATTTGATCGATAAGTTCTTAATCTCTTTTCGGTGGATCGTGAGTGATTTTGATCGATTTTCTCAAC
>JBCNJP010011609.1:0-15620 GCA_039602395.1 Deinandra increscens subsp. villosa
GAAATGAGTGAATCTAAAAAATATATATATTTTTTTTAAAATTTTTTTTAGATTCATGACGCGCAAAAATGCGTGTCATAAAAAGATTTATGACGGGGGCTTCCTTGACGCTTATTTTATGACACAAATTTATGACGCTTTTTTGCGCGTCATCGTTTGCGCGTCATAAATGGGATGACGCGCATTTTGCGCGTCAAGAGGATTCTTGACCCCACCTTCCTTGACGCTTTTTTGCGCGTCATCTGGGCCCTTTCTTGACGCGCAAAAAGCGTCAAGAAAGGCCATTTTTGTAGTAGTGTATATACAGGAAACAACATTTATACTTCAAACTTACCTAAATTTTGTATACAGGAAACAACAATTATACTTCATTGAGCCTGATGTACTTAATACATGTTAAGAAGTATGCTGATTTGGTGTTTCTTACCAGGGGAGGCTGAACATGTTACCCTTATCAAAAGTAACTGCTTGCGTAGAGACACCAAAAGAGAGCGTGTGCATATCGACATCTAAAGCGTGGGGTATGACCACTGATCTATTACTAAGCATATTGGGATTACCATTTACTACCAAGCGGTTAGGCGGCGGCCTACTTTTCTTTCTTGATTGTTGTCCTCAGCCTCACCCTTTTATCTCTGGTTGTTGCCTTCGCATCGGTAAGGGTAACATGTTCAGCCTCCCCTGGTAAGAAACACCAAATCAGCATACTTCTTAACATGTATTAAGTACATCAGGCTCAATGGCACGAAGCCTGTGCAAACCTGTCAAAAGATGTCAAAACTATGTGATACATGTGGTGTTACCTTTGTTAGGAGCCAATTTTCATTTCGGACTGTCGCACCCTCCAGCTGTTAGTGGGTCTGCCTGGCTGTCCTCTTCAGATGTGCATGCTAAGTAAACAGGAAACAAAGTTTAGACCTAATAGTTTAAGCAAACAGGTCTATATTTTCTGGGTGGTTAGGTGCTTACTAGATTGTGGAAACAGCTCTTGTAAACATCCGGCAATAAAGCACTCCTAGGAGCTAAGAAACCAAACCTACCCAAAGGAAGACAGAAGAAAGAGTTAAATCAAAAATATACAATCCATGTTTTAATGCTGCTAAAACATGTTTAGTTATCAATATTTAACACAGGTTTATGCAAATATAAGCATTCAAGACACCTAAAGGATAATAGTTAAATTATTACAAAGCCTTATTTCCATGTTCCCAACAACCTGTTTATGTAAATATAAGCATTCTGAAAATGAAAACAATCATTAAAAAAAAACTAACCATATAATAAAACTAAAACTCAATCACTATCAGATTTCAAGATATCATGACCTCCACCCATTTGAAGAGGAATGAAAGTTAAAGGAATGAAATTACAATAATGCCTCAGCAGCTCAGCTACATAAACTATAAGGAAGCTTTTATTAGGCTCCATATATATATATATATATATATATATGTATGTATATGTATGTATAGATATAATATAAAGTAAGAAGTGATCATTTGACACTAACAAAATGAAGGATCAAACCTCCACCATGGTAGTGCACTCATAATGTAAAATGAGACATCGAGAAGCTTATCTTTAGTAAGGTGTGGCTCCTAATCATCTTATTTAGGTGGCGGATGCTGCTCCTTATCAAAACAATAGGGATTGAAGGTGCATAACCTGCACATCAAAAGCAATAATACTCATTAAAGCTAAAAACATAAAGAATATATAAAACTAAAACACATTAATAAGACAACACTGCAAATTTGAATAACAAATATCAAATGTATCATCCAGAGTAAATGAAAAACACAAAAACTAATCCACTACTAAACAATCAACAATACTCTCAAAAAACTATAGGTTTGTGATGTTAACTTTATTAATAACTTTATTGATAACCTTAGATACTACATATTAGAACAAAGAATGCATTATTTAGAAGCTGTATAGGTACAAATTATAGCTCCATTATTGAATGATCAAAAACCACAAAATGGCAATTTTAAGATGCATACACTAAAACAAACAGACGTAGGCGAAAAACGAACATGCTACATCTACATGCGAGAATCGAAAGCCACGAAATCAAATAATATTCAGCTAAAAGATCGATTAATACAAAGAACAAAAAACAACATACACTATAACATTCTAAAGAACCACAATCGACAAACAACCAACAAATAAAATTATGAAACAACAAAATTAATCAATTGAAATTCAGGGGAGGAAAACTCACAAATCAAACTTGTTAAGGAGGTATATTGATTGAGACCGAGAGTTGAAGGATCAAATAATCTTGTAATAGGAACTGCAAAATCATAGTCTAAAAGAAATAGTCATGAGTTAAACAACAAATCTAAATACCAAACCATTAAGGCCTTAAAAAATTTGAGAGAAATGGTGAACCGATCAAAATCTAACTTGGTAATTAGGAATGTGCATTTGTTTTTGAAATGAATGTGAACAAATGCTATGTCTGGAAGCCATCCCTACTTTGCAGCAAACAAAAACAAACATCAAGGAAGAAAATCAACCATTTCGACCAATCTATGGAGCTAATATATGGAGGATCTAATATCTTCCTACCAAAATTGAAGTAAAACTCGTCAAATTGAACATGATATAAACAACGATCACTGGTGCATTTTAATCGTAAAAGCTTTTTGGTTACCTTAGAGGGTCGATTAAAGTAACGCCAGAGAGGACAACCGAAAAAGAACCATTAGCGGCGATGAATTTAGAAGACGGATAAGAGATATAGTTCGCAAGAGCAACAACTTGGTCAGAACCCTTACTTAATGTGTTCACCACTCTATTAGGGCTTCCAGAGTAAAACCCCTGTACCTCGCGTTTCACCATTAGGGCTTCACAGTCTCGTTAGGGGCGGCAACAACGGAAACACAAATTGCTAGAGCTCTAAATTGTGAGCAGATAGAAATCGGCCAAAGATGCAATGAAGGAAGTGATGGACCTTGTCTTCGATCGATGGTGGCAGGGCTAGGACGATGGACTGGATGCGGAAGGAGAGTTTTTGCAGGTTAGAGAATGGGGAGAAAGATGGAATGAATGATAAGGTAAAGCAGCAGTTGAGAAGATAAGGTCTTGCTTAATTCAAAGGAGACTAAATGACATAGGTAAAGGACCCACAATCATTCTTTTCTTTCTCTTTCCGCAGCTCGAGTTGTACCAATTATTTAAAGGATGGTACCATAAGTTTTTTTTTATTGTGCAGCTTCCACTTGTACAACATGTTTTAAAAGTGATATCATGTGTGCATTAGGAGATTGTACATCATGTTTTAATGTTTGTACCATAAGTTGTCTTTTGTTAATATAGGATAATAAGAATAAGAATGTTTGGTGGAGTATTCGGGGCTTCAAAGTAATTTTTTTCATCTATTCTTATATAAAACATTTGAGATCAAGAGAAATGTCTTTTTAGTTTTTTTTAAAGGATAAAGAAGTAAATAGGTCATTATTAAAAGTAGGAAAAAAGACGAAAATAACCGGTTTGATCACGGTTAGACGAAAATAGCCGGCAACCACGGTCGTCCTGGCCACTCAATCACGGTCGGTGGATTGTCAGATTCCACCAATCAGCTCGTGCCATGTATGTATTAGCGACGGGCGGCACGAACGTGCGTCTGGTCATCACGACCGGCAAAACATTCTCTCTGCAACGATCGTCTCGACCGTCTGACACTGGTCAGAGGCGCGACGACCGTAAATTTATTTTTTATTTCGAAAAGAAAATATAGATGGTCGTCCGACCGTGACGTACACGATCGCTCTCGGGAAAACCACGGTCGTCCGACCGTTTAACCAAGAAAATTTTTTATTTTTACTTTTAAACAATTAAAATTATTTTATTTTAATGGTGGCATTTTTTTGTTATTGTAATTCTTTATTACAAACAATAATATATAATAAATAATCTTCTCATTTTTACACCTATAAATACCACACAAACTTCACACATTACCACATAACTCAAACTCACACAACTCACAACTCTCTACATTTTTTATGTAGAATGAGTCGTTCAAGCATAAGTCGTTCTTCCTCATCCAAAACTAGTATTGACAAAAATCACAAGACTTTAAATCTTGATTCAAAGGGAAATGTATGTTGTTTTCATGACATTGCTGCAGTCTCAAGAGTTGCCGGCAATGGTACTACACGTCCAGGTCATGAATTTTTCTGGTGTTCCATATGGCCTGTAAGTATGAAAATTAATAGAAAAAATAAATAAATATATATATATATATGTATATATAAATAAACTTCAATCTATTCTTATTTTTTTTAAATTCAGGGTAAATCCGATTGTAATTTTTTCATGTGGAAAGATGATGTTGCATCGTCTCCCGTTGTTTTAGACTCTGAGGCGAACTCAAAATTATTAGCTATGAAAAATCAATTACTAGAGTTGAAGGTTTCAAATCTAGAAGCGGAGAAGGTGATGCTGGAGGAAGAAGTCAAAAGTTTGAAACTTAAGTTGTTGAAGCTTTTAAATATAGAAGTAGAGAAGATGATGCTGGAGGAAGAAGTCAAAAGTTTGAAACTTAAGTTGAAAAAATCAAACGTACCAATCAAGAATTATGTAATCGAGGTGGTGATCGTTTTGATTGTGTTTCGGTTTTTATTTTGAGAACGAATGTAGTTTCATTTTCTCTTTATGAGAGAAATCTATGGATTTAGTTAATCTGAATCTTTTATTAGAATTTATTGCCTTTAATATTTAATAATATTAAATATATATGTTTAGTTATTAGAAAACTAAATTAAAAAAATTTTAAAAATTATTTGAATGAATCATTTGGCGGGACGACCATTGACTAGGTCAAGCGGCGGTGCTCCTGATTCGGACGACTGTGTATGTCGTACACGTCAAATCAAGACATGTACGACGGTCGTGGCGACCGTTTTGGTGGGCGTGACGACCGTGGGACATCACATGCTCTCCTATAAAATACGAATTTTGTTGTTGTTTAAATCCTTAAAAACGATGAGATGATGGAGTTTAACAATGTTGTTATTTGTTTTGGTGGTAACTGGGAAGAAAGGAGTTGTTCACTCGAGTATGTCCCTTTTAATTGTTTTCGACGTGCAATAAGCATAAACTCAAAGATGCATTTTTATGAACTCAAATCGTATATTTCTAATCGTTTTCGTCTCTTTAATATTTCACGTCTGTCTTATAAAATGTCGACGTATGCTTTTCCGGTTGATATTCATGATGATAATGATATTTCAATATTTTTAAAAATTGTTTAGCAAAATGTAAAAGAAATTAATTACTTGTACGTTGTCGAAGCTTCTATTTCTGGTTGTGATCCAAGTAAACCGGCTTCTTTTCATGGGTCAAATCCAAAAAAAAAAAGATTTTCTTCCTGATTTAAATTTAGAAAACAACGATTATGATTTTAAGTATGAAAATAATAATACCGATGAAACTCTTCAAATTGATGATATCGAGCGTGCTCCTGATACATTCAACAACAACCCATAAATACTCCTCCATCTTCATCTTCTCATCCTCTTGTTGGTAGAGTCTTTAAAGATAAAGAGGAACTCAAATTGGAGCTTTCGCTGCTAGCTATCAAGCAGTGTTTTGAATTCAAGGTTAAAAGATCTAACAGAGAGAGATATGTTGTTGTATGTGCTTCTGAGAATTGTTAGTGGGAATTAAGATCAAATGCATATAAGGGTACCGAGGCATTTCATGTAAACCATTTCAACACCGTCCACACATATTCAAGCACTCAACTTCATTCGAGAAATCGCAATGCGAACAAAAAGGCATTGGGTCACATAATTAAAGAGCAGATAAAGAATTGCAATCGTATATACCGTGGTGGTGAAATTGTCAAGGACATCAACCAAAGATTTGGGAAAAATATATCCTACAAACAAGGTATGCGTGGTAAGAACTACGCATTAGAACTTATTTTCGGATCACCCGTCGAGTCTTTTGCTAAACTCCCATTTTATTTTTATAATCTGAAAAAACTTAATCCGGGAACGGTTACTGATATTTGGGTGGACGAGGAAAGTCGTTTTGAGATGTGTTTTGTTGCCCTAGGAGCTGCTGTAAGTAATTATTTATTATTTTTATTAAACACTAATTATTATAATTATTTATTGTTTGCAACTTATGTATAATTTCATTTTAGATAAGAAGTTTCACCCAACAATTAAGACCAATATCATCATTGATGGGGCACATCTTAAGGGGCAATTTAAAGGTACAAGGTTTAGAGCTGTTGGGATGGATGGAAACAATCAGATTTTACCCATCGCCCATGGCTTTGGTAAGAGTGAAAGTGGTGAATGTTGGACGTGGTTTCTATAAAAAATGAGTGAGTCGATTGAAGACATTCCTAATCTTTCATTTATTTCTGATAGAGCCGCCTCTATCAACCTCGCAATAAGAACCGTTTGTCCACGAGCTTTTCACGGGCTTTGTTGTCGTCATCTTGTGGGAAATTTAGGCTTGAAGAGTAAAGTTGCAGAAACCCTTTTTGGCAAACTTGTAAAGCATGGACTCCTGCCGAGTTCAATATGTGTTTCGAGGCTCTCTGCGAGGGTCGACCTAAGGTTCGCGATATACTTACCAACTTTGATTTTGAAAGTTGGGCAAGAGCTTACTCACCGATTAACAAATATGATTTAATGACTTCAAATTGTGCTGAGAGTATGAATGCTTTATCGGTAGACACCAGAAAATTACCCATTACCAAACTTATTGATTTTTTTATTGACAGCGTGTCGAAATGGTACTACGAAAGGCGTCAGGTTGGAGGTATAAAATATATTTATTAGATAAGATAAATTGTTTTACATTAAAGTAAATAATTGTTAATTAAATATTCTTGACATACTTTTTTTTTAAAATTTATTTATCAGAAAAATATGTTCACTATCTTACAAAAGAAGCGGAGATCATAGTTTCAAGGAGAATTGTGAAAAGCAGGACATTTAGTGTCCGAGGTATCAACGATCACGAATTCGTTGTTGATGAGAAGTGTCAACTCTGTCGAGTTAATCTACATCAACGAACATATTGTTGTCGCAAATGGCAACTATCTGGATTGCCATGCACTCATGTCATTACGGTAACTCGTTTTTTAAAGCAATCTAATTGCTGTCAGTGGGCTTTGAGGTATTTTAGAACCGACGTTTACATTGCGACGTACGCGGAGTCAATATATCCTGTACTTGACGAAGCAAACTGGGATGTGCCCGAGAATTACGATCCGGTAGGAACACCACATGTAACCAAAAGACAGGCTGGTCGTCCTCGTGAAAATAAACGCATTCCATCTCGAGGTGAAGAAGTATTGCCAACGATGTGTTCTAGATGCCATGCTAGAGGTCATACCCGAGATACTTGTAAAGCCCCGTTACTTTCGTCACAGACGGCTAGTAGTTCAAAAGGGAAGAAAGGTAAAAAACCCGCCCTTGTTGACGAAGACGATTTTCGTGATTACGTAGTTGAGACGACCACTCAGAATGAAGAATATTATCAATCTTACAAGTTGGATGAGTTTTAATTCGAATGTTGTATTTTATATGCACTCTATTGACTTTGTTAGTTATTTTAATATTTTAAAGTACTAGTTAATCTTACTTTTGAATCAACCCAACCGTTACCAATTTTTTTTTCTTCAAATAATGGTATGAAGATACAAACTATATAGGTATAATTAACATTCCCACAAAAAAAAAGTAAATGTTAATCCCAACTACCGTTTTCCATTCGCAAAATTAACGGTTTACTACCGTTTACCAAAACGCGTCCAACCATACATTACAACCATCAACAATTACAACCATCAACCAACAAGTGTTCAAAACATAATCGAAAAGTGTTCAAAACACAATCACAACCATCAACCAAACCAATAATCAAACACTTCTCTCGGTTGTTTGTCATTTGATCCTTTAGTTAGCACCCGATAAGTATTCTCGTAGCAGTGTTTGGCAAAATTTTCACGCCATTCCATCGCTGCTTGTCCCGCGTCCTCCTCGCGTATCAACTCCACTCCAACCGTCAGACGCTCCAGATTGATACACACCCATACTCCACAATCGCCTAGCCGAATTGATTGATGAGCAGCTGGGACCATCACACGCTGAAACGGTGGATCTCTGTATATCGTAAGCAAACAGTATTTATTCTTGATCAACCATTGGGGGAAATAGTTATCCAACTTTGTCAGGCGCATGTTTGTCTCGTTTAGATAAGCACCCGGTAGACTATAAAAAAACCAACAAAATAGTAGTAAATACCTAGTAGTTAAGAAGATGTCGATATGATTAAAAAAAATATTAGTAAATACCTGTCATAAATAAACATGCTCCAGTTAATTATATCGATGCACACGAGAAACCAATGTTGGCCCGGAATGTTGACCGGTAAATAAAACTACAACAACATAACGGTTAGTTTTAGTAACAATTTTATTAAAAAAAAATATTAAAGAAATGGTTAGCCACTCTTACTAGATCCGCATCGTTGATATCAGGATAAGGTGGGTTGGCGCTGATATGATTCCATGAACCATTACTGATTACATTATCAAGAATGTCGGGGCCCAATATTGTCCACCTTTCGTCATCAAGTTTCCTCTCCAGCAAAACCTGTATCCAGGTCAGGATATGCTTTAAAATATATAAAAAAAATACAAATGTTTATTGGGACCCTTATTTGGGAACCAAAATATTCTATATATTTATTAATTAAATAATACCTCATTAGTAAGCCAATCGTCCATTGATTGCCCAAGTAACATACTCCAGAAAATGTCGGTAAAGTTGAATCTCGGATTAACGGTGCTATAATGCCACATATCTCCCGTATTCATCGGTTTATCTGCAGCTTCCTGACTCCATATGTATTTTTGTTTGCCAACAACTGGTGGCACAGAAAGGGGTTCTCCATCACTCTGGATTTCTTTTTCACACGTTTCCCCCTTCCCAAAAACTGAAAAAATAAAAAAATAAACATTATTATTTAGAATTTCTTAATAGAAAAAACGTTTATATATAATAAAAACAGTTTTTTAATAACCTCGGATTTCTAGATGATCTGAACAGATGGTTCAGGAGAGTTATTCACTTGAGCACTTGAGGGATCACGAGAAGCATCCATTTGTGGTTGTTCAGGTGTCGAGTAAATTTGATTAAGGTTTTCATGACTTGAACCCGGCTCGTTGAACACCTTTGAACTCTTCTCGATGAATGGGTCGATGCAATCTTGCAAATATCTCTATTAAATAGTTAAAAAAAATTGGTGAAAATTAATATAATATTAATAATTATAAATTTTTTTTGGTGAAAAGTAATATAATTTAAATAAAACAGTAACCTGATAAAACTTATGGTAAGTTTTATTTTCCCGAGCCAACATATCCATCTTCTCCACCAACTGTTGGAATTGTTCCGTACTCAGAGTCACCGTGTTCTGGGAAGGCACGTTTCCATGAGATGATCCTTCACCAAATGTCGCGTTTGCTTCCTCAGGATTTGTACCAACAAATTGATTAACATATTCTTGCTGAAGATTGATGTCGGTTTTAAACTCAGCAGTTTGCGCTTGATTCATCGTCCGAGCTGTGAAATTCTTACTTACCTCGACGTTGATGTACTCTGCACTGGATACGAACCAGTCGCTGCTAGCTTCATCTACTGTTGGCATTATTTGAATTGGAAACTCTTCTTTAACCTGATATTACAAAAGTAAAATAAATAAAATTACATGTCATAAATATAAAAATAAGTAAAACTATAAATTAGATGACATACCCGTCCAACATTAAAAACTCTCTCAGCACTGCTCGATTGCCTTTTGCTGCTATCTTTCCAACCAATAACGCGCGGCGTTTTATCCAATAACTTGTAGGTTCGAAATAACGAGGGAAATGATTCGAACACAAACCACTGTAAAATAGATAATCAAATAAATTAAGTAAATAAATTATAAATAGATAATCGAATAAATTAAGTAAATAAATTATTTAATTGAAATTTCCACCTTTGCAATCCACGCAAAGCCCACGATTGTGTAGAAGTTTCTGGTGGCCTTATCTAGCTTATTCAGAAGTCTGGGGTAAGTTAAGCTCCAAATATAAGACCCCCAATAATAATTATCCCACTCTTTAAAATCATCCACCAAAACAAAGTGCCTCTCCTTAGTTGACTTCGTGGGCTCGACCCCTGTGAACAGTGAATAAAGTAACACCAACAAGCATAGTCGGAAAATGTCGTCCTCGACCATGTGTCTGTTTTCATTCAAATGTTGTAAAAAAGCTACTAAATCTTTTAGCGTTACACTTTTCCCAATATTATAAGGTGGGCCCTTAATTTCTTGAGAAATTCAGATTCGCCTTTGATTGTTTTATTTTTCTCGAATCTAAGCCCGGTAATAAGACAGAACTCTCTCGGACCTAACCGATAAAACTCATTGGGCATGAGTTCGTATCTGATCCCATCAAACTCGGGATAAGGGTTCTCGGGAGCCGACGCATCAACAGCTGATGGATTAACACTCCATCGTTGGTTTCATTTAGAATAAATAACCATTCTGCAAAAGCCCCCCTCTTTAACCAACGTTCCCTTCGACCATCAATACCGTCATTCTGTGCCCTTGGACCCTCAATAGCCTCATTATTTATTATTTCCCTAACGATAGCTATATACCCCCAATGAAGTCTAAGTTTTGCGTAAGCCTATAACATAAAAATAACATAAATTTCGTTTACTAACAACAATATGGGAGGGAAGCCTACAATAACCAAGTTGTTTCAAGAATATGATCTACCACAGTTAAAAACAATATAAACTATATTAATGATAACATAACCCAACAAGAAAATTAAATCCAACAATAAAATTGAAAGTAATATTTCCTAATTATCCTAACGACATAATAATTAGGGATCTCTTATAATTATCCTAAACACATAAATATACATAAGGGAAAAACTTCAAGTAGAATATAATTATATAAATAAAAAAATTAACATACATTAGGGTTGTCTTTTAGACGGTTGGCTTCCATGGTGGACGACGGTCAGCGAAGGTCAGCGGTGGTCGACGGTGGTCAGATATGGCAACCGTTGGCGGTGGTTTAACGGTGGTCAGCGCTGCTCCCCCTTCTCTTTTAACGCTGGTCAGAACTGTTTGCAGATATGACGAGGACGATGCTCCGTGGTGGTCAGCGATGGTCAGCGGTGGAAGTCACGGTGAGGCCGTGGTGGTCAGCGATGGTCAGCGGCTCGGATGTCCACGGTCGTGCACGGAGGTGGTCCCCTTCTTTTCAACATAAAAACCCTAAACTTTTAAATTAATAAGGTGGAAGCGACCGTGCAATTGTAAGTGGGTTTCAAAAGGCTACGACGATCGTGGAGACCGTGGATAAAGTCGTCCGACCGTGCAAGCTTGAGTGTATCGAGACTATTGATGTGACCGTATTAAAAGGCTGCAACGGTCGGGGCGACTGTCAACATTGTCGTCCGACCGTCCACCTAAATACAATTTAATTTTATTTTAATATTTTTTTTCATTAAAGTACATATGACTACCTATAAATATGAAATGAGTTATTTAGAACACACATCACCTATGAATTTGATTTTAAAATGTCTAACGACGGATATTGTTCACAACCCGTTAAGAAAACTTAGACTCTATATTTTCTATATGGAGGGTCTCCAAAAAAATAATCCAGGTTCTACATCGTCGGGTGGTGAGGATAATGTCAACACTGAGCCTATCGATCCACGGGTTTATGCACAGGATAAACTTCAGCAAAAAACGACGTGTCACAGAAGAAATGAGGAAAATTAAATGGGCAATTCCAGACGATGAGTCTGAAAATTGGTCAAGTGACGTGAAGGAATTTTATCTGAAAGGAGACAAACCGTATTGTTATTCAGCACTATTCGTGAAGACCAACCTAAAGCTTGACAACAAATTTTGGGGTCCACTGTTGGGCTACAGTATTTTAAAATCAATTGTAAGTTTTTCAAAAATTTTATTAATATTTTTTAATTTAAATTATTTCATTTTTCAATAACTCTTAATTCATAAAATCTCATAATATTTGAAGCATATCGAAGGTTGGGTAGGAAGACTAATGCATTGGAGACACCGACAAGACATGGAAATTAACTGGACCATCTTGCCACCGGAATTTTATCAACACTTAATAAACCCGTTCCCCTCAATCTTCGATGTTCGATATATATCTTTCCAATACGTTTGGAAAGCGATGACTGGTCACTTGTAAGTGTTTATCTGGAGAGTTTTGATCTTTTTGTTTACTACACTAATGACATCAACCATGACAGATACCTAAATAAAGTTTTACCTAAGATGAAAAAAATTAACGTTTATCTTACTTATCTACTGGTGAAACTGGGATACTGGAAAAAAAGTAAATCAAGAGAGGTTATTTATTTATGTTGTTAATGACGATTATGCTAAGAGAAAAAGTCACGTTGCAGGAAACGAAGCAGTTTACGTTTGTATGTTACTTGAGCATTTAGTTACCGGTAAACCACTGGATCGGATCGGTGATTTTAAATTGGCTTGTATGGGCTATCGCAGTTTCATGGCCGACACATTTTACTTCTTGAGATGTTTGCCTCGTCCATGTTAGGAAAGTTCTTGGTTTATTTTTAAATAGTTTTGATTTTCTATTTTTAATGTACTAGATTAGTTTTAAGTTTTAATGTACTAGTTTTTTTCTAAACATTTTATTATTTTGACATTAATCTTTTATTTTATTATCCATTGAATATTATGCCTTATAAATATAGAATCATGAACAAAATGTTTTCTACCACGAGAAGTTTTTCCAGATAATTTTACCATTCCTACAAATTTAGAAAAATTACACATCTTAAAATAAAAAAAAAACACACATCCTAAAGGTGAACAAACATTACTACAATAATATGACTGAATTACATTTGAATACAACTAAAACCTCTAGGTTGGATGGTCTTTTAATAACACCCACGCAGAATGATGTTTAAAATGTTTGCCTTCACATATAAAGTAATTCTATTTGGTTATGCCTTGAACATCCTCATAGGAATCATGAATAGTGCGTTGGTCGCTGACCTCATTAAAAATATCATTGAACTTCTTCATCTTAGGCCGCATTTTATTCCAGTGTGACACCAGTTCGTGAACAGAACGCCGTCCCGGACCTAAGTAACGACAGTGTAACATATCACTGATACGATGCCAAAACCTATTACCGTGACGTGGAATGTAATTCTCATCGTAAACTCGGAGCCAACAGAAAGCAAGGTCATCCTCTTCTCGTTGAGACCAGCTTCTTCTCGCAGCCATTGTTGTTAACATAGAGAACAAATAACTCAATATATATAGTTGAAGTTTGTGGATCCCACATAATATTTTAATTAATATTTTATATTTAATAAAATGTTTAGATATTTAAATGGGAAAAATATTATATATATTCAATTAAATTAAAAAATAAAAATATATATATGGGCGGGACAGTTGAGGCGACTGTATTCACGGTCGGGCCTATTATGAAAATTTTCTTTGTAAAATATTATGTTATTAATTTTTAAATTTTTTATTTTTTATGAAATGCTTATTATGGGTTATAAATAGACCATAGGGACCCAAACCATATCTCACTAATGTGACCATGTCAAAAGCAAACAACCAAAATCTCCCTTCCAAGTCCACCCCTTGTCTACCTGTTGAGAAATCACCACCACCTTGTCTACCTGTTGAGAAATCACCACCACGAGAGGTTTTTGAAGATAACTTCAGCATTCCTACAAAGCCACATGAGGAACGTTCCATTACTAAAAACCCACTACATATATTGCCAAAAACGCCACCACATGTACCGTCACCAAATAATGACTGCCATGATCCCGAAGAGTACGGGGACCCGGATGTTTTAAAAGATGCTTATCATTACGAAAGTTACAATGATGACGAACCAACGTATCACAACCCGTATGCGGATGAGCACGAATCAGATTCAGAATGGTCAAATGATGACTGCCACTGGGAAACGTGGGAATGTTTGGACAAAGTCTGAGGAAATTGCGTTAGCCACGGTGTGGGTTAACGTTCGCGTCGAAACCATGCCACGTTAAGACGGTGAGTTTTGGAAACGGGTTACAACACTTTTTCATTTGTTGGTGGAGAGTCAAGAACATTATCGTACGACTGACTCGATCACGTCAAAATAGCGTGATATCAAGCATAAGGTTACAGATTTTAGGGAGGTTTACGAATGCATGCCAAGATGGGTAGGCGAAAATGGTGATAAAAGGTTGGAATGGGCACTAAAAGAGTACTCCAAACGTCATAACAGTACGTTTAACTACGTTGAAGTTTGGGTTATTTTGAGTGGAAACCGAAACCTTTAGACATGTATTGTTATGTTTAATTAACTATGTATTTTCTTTCTTATTTATTATCAATGTAATCATTTAGTGTAATGTTATGTTTAATTTCTGTTTTAATATTTTATTGTATTATCAAAATTAAAGGTAAAACTTAACAAGTAACAATAAGAATAATTCAAGTACCGTAATACAAATTTAATTATATAGATATTTTTTAATACAATACAATAGTTAATGATACAATGATAAAGTAACGGAATTTAAGGTCCATTTATAAATTAACATTTATATGTTTTAAAATATTAAAATTACAAAGTCAAGCGAAGTAATGCATTCGAACATTTTTTTAAGAAAACACGCTGACATTACGACTCGATGCGTATTCAAAACAAATTGTGCGATGTCACCATGTTTTCTTTGAAAATAGCGATATCACATAACTTGATTCTAATACCCATCGAGCCGTAATGTCACCTTGTTTTCTTAAAAAAAATGTTCAAATGCCCTACTTCGCTGACTTTGTAATTAAATATTTTAAAAATATATATATGTAAAGAAATAAAATTTTCTTTTTAAAATAAAACCCAGTGCTTAAGATAAGCAAAGTGCTTGAAACCTATGTCGGGCCAGAGATAAGCAAGGTGCTTGAAATCCTCATCAACTTTAGCATTATATTAGTTTATGTTTTTGGATTTCCGCATCGCCACCGGAATCAACTGATTCTTTAACAACTGCTGCTCCTGTTTGATCACCTGGATTACAAAAAATTACCAATTTTAATGTCTAAGAGATCAAAATATGAGTGGCGAACCTCAGCTTTTCCCGACTTAAATGCATTAATTCGCTTGACTTTGAAATTTTGCACTTAGAATTGAACACCACAGATAATAAGATAAAACTTCTTCAAATGAGATTGATATTGAAAACCAAACGACTGAAGTCGACATTTGGATATACTTCAAAGTTGGTTCAAGATATATAAGGGGAATAAAAAACAAGAGTGGGGTTTATATAGGGAAGATTAATAAGGTAGAAATCAAAGAACCGTGATTCGATGTTTTTTTTGTACGGTTGTCTTCGAAGACGACGGTTTCTACGGTCATCCCGCCCTTCACGGTTATCGAGGCACCGTAAATTAACGTTTTTGTACGATGGCCGGTCGTGGCGCCCATAGTGACGGTCGCGGCGCCCTTACACGTTTAAATGGTATTAC
>JBCNJP010011610.1:0-15618 GCA_039602395.1 Deinandra increscens subsp. villosa
CGAACTTCTCCACTTGCATTATAAGTCTACTGAGGTTAAACTGTTCTTAGCGAACTTGTTTATACCTTAGCGGACTTCTTTTTTTACTTAGAAAATTTTTGCTTTCACAAGTTCCATTTGGCCTTATCGTACTTGTTTTTAGCCTTAGCGAACTTCTTCAGGCTTAGCGAACTTCCTTAAGCTTAGCGAACTTCTTTAGGCTTAACGATCTTCCTTAGCCTTAGCGAACTTCCTGGCCTTAGCGAACTTCTTTTAGGCTTAGCGTACTTCTTTTAGGCCTTAGCGAACTTGTTTGAAATTTCTCTTTTTAGCGAACTTGTCTCAATCCGCTTACTCTTAGCGAACTTGGAGACAGTTCTTAGCGAACTTGTTTAAAACTTAGATATTTTTTTTAAGTTCGCTAAACTTAATACTATAAAAGGGGAACTTAGCCACTTTTTCTTATTCACCTGTTCAAAATCAAGCAACCGCTCCTCATACTCTCGAACCGTCGACTAGAAATCTTCACTGTTCGATCGAAATCCCTCCTTTCTCACTCGAATCTGTCACTTTCATTGCATTTAGGGTTGATTCACTCACTCTTCTTGCATCCACAGGTTCGATTTCCCTCAATATTTAGGTTAATTTCGGTTTCGGTGATGTTCTTGAGTCGTATGATGCGATTGTGTATGTGTTAGGGTTCTGATGTGATTATTTGTTGATTGAACAGATTCGAATTACTTCTTTCTTGTTCCTAATTCACTTGTGATCAAGATTAAGGTATGTGAATCTATTCTCACAAATCTCACACATTGAATCCAAAAAATTTTATATACAGGGGTTCGGTTGAGTGTGGTTGAACATGAAATTCCTTTGAGTGTTTCATAACAGTTGGTTACCTTATGTTCTTATTGACCAGTTTGAACCATAGAGATTGTTTGTATTGATAAACTTAGAAGATGTGACCACTGTTATTTGGATACTTAGGAATTTCTTTGTTTAACTGTCAAAATTTTGGAACTTTGGTTGATTTAGTAGATATCATTGTGGCTATTGCCATCCCTGTTAGGTTACTCAAAACAGATTGTGCATTCATGCCAATGAGTCTAAATTTGACAACTTAGAAGTTTCAATGATTAGATTGACTTAATGAATTCACATTGTGTAGAGATTATCTAGTCTCCAATCAGAATTATCATTTGTTACTGATTTGATGAGTATTGAACTTAAGTGACTGTTAATAATTTTTTACCATATTGATAGTTTAAGTTCAACTTTTCTCAATTATGCCTTTAACTGAATTTGTTTAAATGTTTGCCCATAACTTATGAGTTTATCTATTTTCTGAGTCTAACTTGGCTTGTCTGATCCCATAACAGAAACTGTTACTATTGTGATTTGATCAAGATCATTGCATCTCTTATTGTGATCTTAACTCAAATTAGATCCTCAAAGAGGTATGTTGCTCTAATTTTTGGCAAATTGAGTCAAACTCAAACTCGGCTACACAGGGGCAAATCTTTACTTTATTATTTGAAGTCTACCTGATCTCTAATATAAATTGCTTGATCCCAGCAGATTATTCACTGAGTCAATTGAGATCTCTACATCTTAGTCTAGATCTTAGTCACCCATAGATCCTCACAAAGGTATGTTTTTCTCAATACAAGCTTTCATGTTAATCAGGTAGTACATCACCCTTTTTCATTTTTAAGTGCATATATGTCTTTCTTTGTGTAATTTGACATCCAATTGAGCCTAGCACTGGTGGTTTAGTCTGGTTAATGATCCACATGGGTCTGAAACTAGTCAATAACTCAGGTGAAAGGATCTTGGACCCATTTAACACAAAGTTAGATTTAATTGACTATCATGACATATCTAAGTTAATTTGACCATCTTTGTGATTTATTGAGAGCATATCTATAAAGAATGTGATCTATGACACCCCTAAGGTTCATATAAACTATCTTAGGTATTTAAGCCCTGATTGAACACTTATTTGGTCATGTTGACTTTAATAAGTCAAATTTGGCATTGAATTGTTTTTATGAGACTTAGGTAACTATTTTTGCTTGAATGAGAATTTGGTGACTTGGTTGTGTTGTGTTTAATCCATATGTGCTTATATTAGTATGTTAGGATTGTAATTGACTTATAAAGACATCATCTAATCTGTTAAAGCATAAATTGTCACCTTTGTCCTTTAAATGATCAAATTGGAACACTTGACCCATTAGGACCTCTTGCATGTTTATGGATGTTAATTTGACTCTGTTGCTTCTAGACAATCCTTATTGATGTTAATATATGATTTAAACACTTTGTAGTCAACTCTAAGTGTTGTGAATCTGCATATGAGATCCTGCTGGTCTTAGCGGACTTGATTCAGTCCTTAGCGTACTTCATGCCTGCTTAGCGGACTTGTTTTGTTCCTAGCGAACTTGTTTCCCTGCTTAGTGAACTTGTTTTAGTTTCTAGCGTACTTGTTCTCTCTTTAGCGAACTTAATGAGTTCTAGCGGACTTGTTCTTCTGCTTAGAGGACTTTGAGTTAATTCATCATAACTATAGATCAGTATTTGAATTTCTGACATACTAGGATTGCTCTGGTGGTCTGACAAGTTAGTGTTACACTCATTACATGCATAAAATTGGCATTTTAGATAGGATAGACCTGTTATATCCTATCTTCCTTGTCCTACACATAAAAGTGTTGATTTTAACTTAGTTGTTCCTTGTCCTAATCATAAGACATCAGATCAAGGAGTTCACAAGTTCGGGTGGAACCAAGTCATAATGTGACTTTCCCTAAACTAACTTGACAAACTGGGATCTCAAAACCTCACAGTATGCTATTTAAACTTAAAGTCAATTGGTTTTTGATCCCAGATTGCCAAAACCTCCTAAATTTGATGACTCTGACTATTATTGAGTCTCAGTAGTAGAATTTTCAATAATTCCTCTCTGACCCAATAACAAGTTAAGATTTGGATGGTTCAATCTAAGTTTTGGGTCATTTACAGTTTTTTATACAATACTTTCATTTAAGTCAAAATTAATGGAGATTTAGATCTGGCTCCTTATTTTCCAGATTTTAAATATTACACACACAAATTATTTACTTCCTATGATACTTACTTTTGTTAATCATGATATTCCGGTTGCATGTGATCATTTTTGGAGTATATGCACTATGTGAGTTGTTTTATGTCATTGATACTCATATGAAAAGCTCTACCACTGTCACGAGTCTAGTGTGACATGACATTCATCTAGTGTCAACTTAGATATAATCCTTTAATTCTATATGTGCAGATGCCTCCCAGACAAGTTGTTGAAGCTTTAGAGTTTGGTCGCCTGCACAACGGAAGGTGCGTGTTTAACAAGAACTGGGAAGGTGCTAATGAGCAGGCAATTGACTTACTGCAACAATCAACATGGGAAACAGCTATGTAGAACAACCCTGTCATCTACAAAGGGTATCATTGAAGCATTCTGGATCAATGCTCAATCTGCAGAGCTTGATGATGGTTCAGATATTATAAGGTCCAGGATCCAGAACGTTGATGTTGAGATCACTGAAGAAAAGATCCCAACGGTCCTGAACTTACAAGATGCTGACAAGCCTAAGACTTTCACAAAGACTCAATGGCAGTTAACAATCACACGAATGGGATATTCTGGTGTCTTTCTCCCAGATGTCGGCAACAAAATTCACAAGTCCTTATTCCCGATCAACTGGAGGTTCATATTCAGCTTCTTCATTTCTGCCTTCGGACACAGAAAGGCAACTCCTGATGATTTTGTTGAAGAAACTGCATGTGCTCTACATGGGTTTGTCACTGGTGAGGGGTTCAATCTTTCACACCAACTGCTTAAATGGATGATTGCTAATCTGCATCCCACTGGAAGAGCAAAGAAGTTCCTGATGTACCCCCGGTTCATCCAGGCTATCTTGGATCATTATTACCCAACCTTGATCAAGCAAGGAGAAACCATCTCTACAAGTTCGATGAACACTGGCTCATACAGCAAGTACCATAATGGTAAATATCAAGGGAATGTTGTACCTTTCTTTCCCGAGATGATTGCTCGGATTGCTCCTGCTGATGCCGAAGGAGATATCCAAATGGGTGAAGCAGCTGTTGAAGCTCAAGTAGAACATAATGAGGCTGATCAAGTCCACACTGAGTTGGATTTAAATGCACCTGCTACTGCTGCTTCTGATGCTGTTGAAGACCCTGGGAATCACCAGGGTACAAGTACTGAAGCTTCTGAGCCTGCTGAACGCTCCTCAAGTCCTATGCTGGTGGATCTGTCTAAAGAGGGAGAAGGAGATGACAATGATGATGATGAAGGGTCTGACTCCTCAGATTCTGATGACAGTCCCACACAACTTGAGGGCATTCATCCTCGGAAAAGACAAAGGACTGGAGACTATTCCAGGGCCTCTACAGCTACGACACCATAATCATCCTCTGATAAAAGCTATAATCTATCACAGGATGATGAAGAGGATTCAGTGTCTCTCGATGAGGACGATCTTAAATATAACCTTGAAGATGAGACTGATAGTCCTCCCAAGTATCCTCCTAAGACTACTTTACAAACTCTGACAAAAACTGGTGGGAGTAGTTATAAATCCGCTGAGTTCTTCATCAGAGCTGAGAGAAGTAAAGCTTTTACTGAAAAGCTCAAAGTCAAAAGGAAGCCCAGCACACAGGATGATTATGAATTGGTGAGTTCATCTGGCACTCCATCGGACACAGCCTTAGCTGCAGCAACTATCTCTCCATCTCCTGCTGAACAATTTGAAGGAATAGACATGGATATGAGACCACTGGACAGCTAGCTGAAGCTGTTGTCACCACCACTGACATTACTGGAATTGTTGCTACCAGCCCATCAGCTTCAGAATCTGAAAAGGTGATGGAACTTCAGGCTAAAATTGTCAACCTTCAGAGTCAGAATGGCCATCTAAACTGTTCACTGCAAGTGGCAAATCAAAAGATTAATGATCAGTCACAAGTCATTGCTGAACAAGCTACTGAAATTCAAAGACTCAAGGATTTGTTAGCCAAATCAAGTGAAGGAAAACAATTAAGTGACAAACCAGATGATGATACCGGTGATAAAGAGAATGAAATGCCAGAAAACCCACCTCAATCTGATCAGAGAAGTGTAGGTGAAAAATTCTCAAGACCCCATATCTTCTACTACCATTCCTGCTCGTAAAGACTCTACTGGTGTTCAAGACACCACAAGCCCATTGCATGACAGCGATTTTGAAATCAATGATGACTCTGTCATAGAAGGAGATGATCTTAATTTCTCTGATGACGAAGATTCTTTTGTCAACAGCCTCCTTCATGATGAACCAGTTTATGAGACTCTGGACTCGATCAAAAGGCTTGCACCTGTGCCTGAAAACCTAAAACTTCCAAGGTTTGCACAGGCATCCAAGGTTATTGCTATTAAGGGTTCAAAAAGTGCTGAGTCTGAAGCTGAACATGACATATCTCTTCAACTTTCGATCATTCCCACTGTTCATGATGATATCTCTACCTCCTCTACCATGGTTCCCGTGACCGAAGGTGTCCGTCATATTTACATCGACCTAGCCTTCTTGGACTTTGAGATGTCAAATTTCAGGGAATACTATGCCGAGAATCTATACTCAAGAATAAACTCATGCGGTATTCTCATTGAGACACTTGAGGATGGTAATGAAGCAGCTTATGAAGAACATCCGTACTTTGTAGACTTTGGAGATGAAAGCGACATGAATGAGCTAGGTCAAAGAATGAATGTGCTCATGAACGAAGCCAATCCTCTGAACTACATCGACTTGGATACGATCGATAGTGAGGATGATGAACAAGAGAAACCTCCTTGTCCTACTCCAATCCAAGTAATCATGGAAGTAGACGATGAGTATGTGAGTGTGCCTCTTTTGACCGTCATGTCTACAGCAGAAACTCTTGCCTTGGATATCAACCCATATGTTCCAGGTCCTATTCCAATTGATGCTAAAATCATCAATCTTGAGACAAGTACTGATCAAGAAACTGAAAGTCAAACTGATCCTGGTGTTTCTGCTGAGAAAGATCTCCGAAATCAGATCTTTGAAGCTTCTTTCATACACTTCTCCTCTGACTCTGATAAGGAGATGATCCCAAGGAATCGACAGCTCCAGAACCTACTGTCACAGAGCAACCCGGTCCTTCTGATAAGGATAAGGGAAAAAGAATATTGACTCCTGAAGAGATTGCAGAGGAGCATCTGAAAAAGGGAAGCTGAGAAAGAGAGGTCTCTTCGAGCGCTTATTGAAGAAATACACAGTGAACAAAACCGACTGCTTGAGGAGAGGGCCGAAGCACTTAAAAGATATGAATCAGGCCATCCTCCTGTTGTTGTATATGGAAAGGGCTCGAGTACTTTACCTGAACATTCTGCATCAACAAGAACAGATGAACCAAGGATCCGCATAGTCACAAATATTGAGGGCACCGATGTGGATGAGGAAGACACCTCTGAAATAGCTCACATGGTTAGATCTCTAATGAGAGACAACTTCTCCTTAGAATATCTGATGAGTCTTACAGACATTGAGTTGACCAAGCTGTATACTGATGAAGAAAGGTTGAATTCACACCTTCCGCGAAGTCAAAATGTTGAAGCTGAAACTGATCCCTTGGTAGATATCTTTGCTGATACCACCAAAATTGTTGAATTCCTTCCTATCCGAGATCATCTTTCAGATCTTATTCTTGACATAGGCAACACATATCTTCCTCCACCTGAGAACTCGTCTGATGAAGCTCCTGATTCTAAAGAATATATCAAAGCCACTACCAACAGGATGACTTTTGAGGCACTCCGCAACTATTGTAGATTCAAGAATATTGATAAGAAGGCTTACAACAGAAAGAAACTTAAAGGTTTACGAGCGTTTGTGGAAGAGTATCGAAAGACAGAACGTCTGTATCAGACTCAGAGAGCAAGAACGGGCTGAGGCCCTCAAAAGGAAAGACAATCCTCCCATCTATGATCAATGGGAAAAGATGGCAGCAAACCTAAAGGCTATGCAAAAATTTGCTACCAAAAATCTAAGGAAAATGCCAAGCAACCCAATGGTCAATCATGGGATGAAAATCTTAGGATGGAAGTATGATGAGGCCTTTGATGCATTCCTGGTAAAAAGGCGGAACGGATATGTTCAAATCTTCGGAGATTTCAAAGCTCTTCTCAGCTTGTTCTCTTGGGAGCTCAAACAGCTGAAGTACCTAGATTTGGTAAATCACTCTAACCATCAAAAGGGTATACGAGCTGCTGTTTTAATCAAATCTGCTTCTGAGGACAAGAAGTTCAATCAGAATCCTGAAGAAGAGAGAAAAGCTCAGATAGCTGAAGAGAAAAGACGTCTCCGTGCCCCTCATCGCGGAATGTTCAAGGATATTAGGAAGGAGGTGAAAGTAAAGACTATCCTGGGGAATCAGAAAAATGCTCCAATAATCAGCTGGTACTACAATGGAAAGACACATGAATTTGTGATTGAAAGAGTCGGTGCTGAGTCTATCAGAATCTTTGCAGCGATAGAACTTAGACTGCTCTCAAGATCCTATTTGAAGCTGATGTACTATGAGAAGATGTGGACCATCCCTATTGAACTGAGACCCTATGAATGCTATGACGCCAACTACTTCTTAATGTTCTTAAATTGGTGGTGTACAAGGCTTGCAGGCATGGGTAAACTCACAATTGACGCAGAACTCCTAAGGATAACAAACTGCTGGTTGATAGAAGAGCATGGATCAAGTGTCATCCTTGATAAGGCAAGAAGATTGGTCGAGTTGAACAACTTTAATGACCTGAAAAAGCTTTTCTGGAAAGATCTCTAGAGGCTGTACGATATGGGAATTAAAGTACTTTCTGACAAAGACAAAGAGGCCGCAAGAGAGAACTGGAGATTCCTGCTCAAGCTGCTTGGTCAAGTTGTTTAAGTTCAAAGGTTTGCATTTCCAACAAGGGTGGAAATTGTTGGAACCTATTTTGTTGGCAACACAAACTATTCACCGTTAATTATTGCTGGTGAAGACCTTTTTGATATCCTATCTAGATTTGATACTTTGTATTGTAATTGATTTAAATTTGTACTTAGAAACATTTTGATTATGAATCTAGCGTACTTGTTTTTCTTCTTAGCGGACTTCTGGTTAATTGAACTTAGCGGACTTGTTTAACATTTAGCGTATATGTTCAATGTTTGTCTTAGCGCACTTGATTTGTTCCTAGCGGACTTGGCTACTTAGCAGACTTGTTCCTAATCTTAGCGAACTTGTTTTGCTCTTAGCGAACTTGTTAGCGAACTTGTCTATACTTAGCGGACTTGTTAGCGAACTTGTTAATGCTTAGCAGACTTGTTAGCGAACTTGTTAATGCTTAGCGGACTTGTTAGCGAACTTGTTAATGCTTAGCGGACTTGTTAGTGAACTTGTTTATGCTTAGAAAACTTGTCTAGTGCTTAGCGAACTTGTCTGTGCTGATGGAATATTTTGCTGAATTCTAGGTAATGATTGTGTGTGTCAAACATTCTTTTTTCCTATGCTCTCTTGTAGTATATATATAGTTGAGAAAAACCCTATTGAGGGACGGCACTCCTGGATTATTCTTCAAGAGAGCATTTTTGTGTGTGTTCTTGGTGTTAGTGTGTGTTCTTGAGCTTTAGGAATCATCAATGGGTGAGCATTGATGCAGAGTCATCCAGAATCGACCATCACACATGATTTCCGCACTTGTGTGATGAATCATATGAGAACATGTTGCTCAAATCTGGTCCTAACATTTGGTGAAGCATACACATGGCTTGATATATGACCTGCATTTGTGTTATCAAGTTCAGAAACATGAATGAAAATTTAATGGTGAGCTTATACTACAAAATTCTTTATGTTGCACATATGAAACATAGTATGTTGCATATATGTAACATAGTAGTGTGCTAATTTAATGGTGTCATGTTATGATGAATATACGAATCACACTGTGCATAATGTGTGAAATATGGCTGTATACGCAATATTTAAATATAAATAAATATTTGTGAATATACACTGTTAAGTAAAACATAAATTACCATGTTCTATAACATCAATTAGCCGCAGTTGAGGAGTGGTACGGAGGGAGAAAAAGAAGGTTGTACATTAGCAGTCGTGTTAGTTTGTACAGCTGTTGCATGTGGGACGTCTTCACCTTCAAGTAATTGTGCATTAATAAAGGTTAACACAGACGGATTCGTATCAATATCGGCCAAAGATAATGCATTTGGATTGTTAACATCCGAATCATGTCGCGACATGATGTAAATCAGGTTGTGATTGGACATCAATAGACGGGTGGACTATATGATAATTGTTGACACATTCAGGTGGTTGTGAAGTGTTCAGTTAGGTTGTGGGAGCACAAACATCAATAATATCATAACCTGTATCAGTATGAATTAAATGACCTTGATAAGTAACATATAGTATGAATTTATGGTGCATACATATTTAACAGTCACATTTTATTGCATATAACATAACGTTATAAATTACCTCCATTATCAATGTCATCAAAACTCAAGTCGCGTGTGATTACATGTTGATAAGAAGAAGCAATATCACTTGAGCTTGGTACTAATTCCAAATTTGCATATAATTTGTTATGATTTGACAAGGTTTCTTCATCGGACGGGTCGTTTGTTGCACGGACACCAGACATAGCTTGCTTGTTATGAGATTATTCAGACAGCGTCGTTCGTTAACGTTCAACGCATAAAAGACATAAAAATTAAATAAATCAAAATAATACAAACATTAACGAGCCTTATATGATACTCAATCGATTATGTTGTATTGATTTAGTACCAGATGCAATCAATCGTTATACAGACGAACTGAAATCAGCTACAATGGCGATCGGGATGCACAGAAAATATGGAGGAAGTCGGTCGCGATCTGAAACCCTAGAAGGTATGACAGGCGAATGTATTGATGAAGCGTGATGTTATGTTTGTGCCAAATATAAGGTGTACATGCAAAATTACGGTGTTGCCCCTTATTAAATATGGTTTTCCAGTTTTCCATCTAAGAATTGGTTTTCCATTAAACTTTGCCCTATATCTATTACTATATATAATACATATTGCCCTAAAGGGCATTTTCGTCATGAAATTTCCTTAATCCTTAAGACGCGTACAAACAGTTATACAATATGTACAAGCTTTAAAGCATACCTCTTGATTCCACCTCCAACGTTTATAAGCAAATTGAGTTGGGGCAATTTGGTCTTCATATGCCTTTTGCATTGCTGCTCTCGAACACCGCATCCAGCCTGCTATCGATCTCTCTCCCCCATAGGTTGCCGCCCATCACCTCTTCAACGCCTAATCCGGGTGTCTCTCTCCCCCTACCGATTGGCCAGCCGTATCCTCTCCAACCCACGGTTGCTATTCAATTCAATTATCTGCAACAATCCACATTTTCTTGTTTTTGAGATTTGAATTCCAGCAACCGCAACCACAGCTCTCCACCTCCAGGCATGGTGACGACGGTCGAAACTGATGATGGTGCCCGTAGCCTGTCGATCTCCTTGTCAAAGTGATTCAATCCAACGATTTCAGGTACCAAATCTTCTTTTTAGGGTTTTTTTGCATCAGCTTTTGAGAGTTTCGGTTCAGTTTTATTTTACAAGGCTCAAACTTTGAAGTTGTTTTGATTGAGCTCCTGCACCTTCTGTCTAGAAGAAGATGGTTCTCTTTGTAGGTTTCAAGATTGCTTCGATTCAGTTTATTTTGTGTTTCTTGCTTCTTTCTTCCTCTATTAAGGTCTGTTGGTCTTGCGAATCAAAAGCTTAAACCAGCAGATCAGATTTGTATTTCTTCATATCTGATTTCGTATAGTTATTTTTAATTTAGTCTTGCGGTAATTAGGATTTTTGTCTCTGATTTGCGGCCAGTGAGCCCTAATTCTGCAGCTAATCTTCACATTTATGTATCTAAATCACAGGACAGAAGTCACACATTTCTCTCGCAATTCTCTCTCTCACGTCTCAAGGTCTCCGTCGATGCTTCAAGAATACCTTCGGCGATGCGTTTGAGAGCAGAAATGAGACCGTCTGACACTTAGACGACAACTACAGTGGTGGTTTTCTTCCCCATCCGTAATCATCCCACTTTTTTGTCCTTTGATCTCTCAGTTTAAATGGTGGTTATTGACACATCTGCTCAAATCTTCTAAAGAATAGTTCTCGATTCAACTGCAGTTCGTGGATTTTGAAGAACTTATTCAGTTCGTTGGATTTCAATGATCCAACAGTGGTTTGAATCGTACGGGTATTGATTTATCTGACTAAATTCGTCAAAATTTAGTGATTTTCCTTAACTGTCTGCGCATCAGACCTAATTCATCAGTCATTGTTTTTCTTCTTGTTGCTTTTCGCTTTTTGGAGGAAAAGAATTTGAACCAGAAGAATGCGCGATTAAGGAGCTGATGAAGAGAAATAGAGATCTATCGCAAATAAGTTGGCCAAATTCCTCCTGGAGGCTCCTCCAGGTACAAACTTTAATAATTATTACCAGAGATCTTTTTTTTTCTTGAAATTCTATCGTTTATGGTTTGGTTTTTGAATTATGATTTCAGGTTGTTGAATGTGATTTGCCCAGATTCTGAAAGTTTATAACTTATTGTGCTTCTGGGAAACCTTCGGATTCTGATTTCAGGTTGTTCTTGATTATTATACCGATTACACATGATGATTATAGCTGGTTAACGATTAGGGTTCATAATCACATGGATTGCTTACTGAGATTCTTGAATTTTTTCCTGTTTTTATGATTCTTTGTTACTGTTTATGAGGTTGTGGATTAACAAGAAGATTAAAGCTTCTATCTTGAGTATCTGAACTTTATACAGACCTCTGACTTCAAATTTGAACGAAGAATCAACCCCACTCCTTTTATTCTGGCAGGTATGTCTCCCTCCCTCTGATTTCTTTTGTTTTGTTTTCATTAGTTATGGGATTTCTGCTGTTTGCCTCTCTTATTATGATCAATCAACAGGTCTGGTACATATTATCGATTCGATTGAGCTCACTTCAGAGTCTTCAACATCACAGGTAATATTTCCAAATTGTTTGATATGTGAAAATTGTTTGTACATTCTTATGGATGATCAGTTTGACTATGACAAAAGTTTTATTTTATGTTTCAGATGTATGTTTTCTGTGAGCAAAAAATATTCTAATTCTATGCTTTATGGGTCAGTCAAATTTTTTTCGGGTTTTCGACTGTTGGATCAAGTGCAGGTGAAAACCTGCATAAAGACGAAGGAAATGTTGCTGTATTGCTAGAGCCACAAAGGTATCTATAAAGATTATTCCAATACGTACTTGTGAATTTAGTGACATAATTTGGGAACTTCTAACATGTGGTTTGGTTAGTTTCTTTGTCAATTTAATGGCTTAATTTACTGAACAAGCTGTTAGTTTATTTTTTCCTCAAGCTAAGTGGTATGCTAATTATAAAGTTACTTGCATTTGATTTTGATGTTTAGTGAGTTAATTTACTGGGTTAATGTTGTAAGAAAACAAATTTTAGATTTTTTCATCATGGAAGGTATATACTTCATCAATTTTACTCTTGAATTAGTTGTGATGCAGTGTTGGTTTAATTAAAAGAAAATAAGCAAGATTCATCTTCTAAGTTGGTTACCTATATTCAATCTAAAAATCGTCTTCAGTTGATTTCTAAATGAAAAGGGAGGTTTCGGAATGAAATCAGATGGGTTTTCAGTATGATAGGTTAATTGAATGGAACAAAAGGTTTGAGTCATTTGTATCAGAAGAAATCCCCAACATTTATAATCCTCATCACATTTTGTAGGCCATTTCTACGAAAGAACGTATGTTCCATTGTTATTGAAAAACAACTTTTATGAAGAATCTGTGGGTTGATTCTTACAAGTTTGGGTTTATGGTTGATTCTTACCTGATTTACAGTGATTATGTATATTGTGTCATTTTGATACACTTAATTGCTTGTAATGATAAAGTATTTTTGTATAGGTTTGAAGAAAAGCTTTCTAAAATGGGATTTGAAAATCAACTACTTCGCCAGCAAGCACAAACCATGTCACCTGCTGGAAAATCCATATGTGCAAGATAAAGTACAATACTTATTGAAGGTTCGCATATAATAATTATTTGGCTATCTGAGTTGACAGGCCATGGTGGTGATTTGGCGGTGATGGGATCTTTTGCTGTATGTTGATTTCTACCAACTTCAATTTGGTGTGGAATACTCAATTTGGAGGATAATTAAGGTAGGGGAATGCTTATTTTTTGTCATTGTTACGAAGATGCCATACTTTAAATTCTTTTTGTGATGAGGTTATAATATCAAACGAACAATCCGTTGATCTTCCTGCTCCCTGTAGGTGCCAATGTCAACGAAGATGGTGAGTTAATGATCAAATATTGGTAAAATGGCATGTACCATTAGGTGATGATGCAGAGATGAAAAATTTGTTGAGGCAATTTGAGGAAGTTGCAATGTGTCAGGTACTTCTACTAATGTTTTTTTTTTACTAAATTAACTTGGAGATTAGAGTTTTCACTCTTTTACATTTTGATTTATAAGCTCGGGTCATGTTTTATCAAACGGTTATACTGATGAAAATATAAAAGATTTCCTAAGTGTGTGCTTGGGTAATTGTTACTATTTGGTTTTCAACTTACGGACAAAAAGAACTACTTCACTTTTCACATAAAAATTTATGTACAAAAAGATCCAACACTTGTTTAAATGGGGTTAGTTTAACAAAATGAGTTAAAAACAATTACAAAACTTATTGGGATGATGTTTCTAATTGCTAGAATATAACAATCTAATTTGTTTCTTTGATTCTAATTGCTAAAATGCTAATGCAAGCTGAGCAACAATGGTACTTGATAAGTTAATAACTCTTTATATGACTTTTTATGACTCATTCTTAAGAGGCAACAACGTCTACTTGCTCTTTGATATGCCTTAGATCAGCTTGTATAAGCATTTTAGCATTTTAGCAATGAGCATTTGAATGTTTGAGCATAAAAATTCATTTCACAAGTTTCGTTAAAAAATAAACCTAAAGCATAAGCATTTTAGCAATTTACTAACATGGATTAAAATACAAAAACCCATTCACAGATATACTTCTAATTCTTACAAATTATAAAATAAATTAGAGCCTTGAACTCTTGCAAATCATAGGAGAATTTTCCCACTTGAACAATTACCCATTCTTTCAGAGAAGATTTATGTGAATAAGTTTTTGTTAGATTATAAAGAAACTTTGAGTCCATTTGTTTGTCTTTCATTGGGTCAATTTTTTATTCCAATAAAAGTTTGGCAGTACCAATTTACTTGCATTGAAGGAGTAAAAGAGTGTTCAGATGTACAGCCAAGGATTCCTCAATCACCATCAGGTTCAAACATCCACCCTCCACACCTGCAGCTAAAAATCAAAGAAACATGCTTATGACTCCCAGGTACATTTCAGATTAGGTACATCATTTAGTTTTACAGTATCAACTATAAAAACAACCTACCTAACTTAATAAAATGACATAACAAATGAAGGAACCAACAAAAAGGGTGAAGGAGAAGGCTGAGTAGAAGAAAACCGGTGCAGTTGAAGCAACTAACTTTTTTTTGGCTACCTATAAACTTTATTTCTTGGTTAGTATGTAACTAAATAGGTGCTAAACAATGCCTTAAAAAACAATATTGTACTCCAAAGCTCACATTTTATGTTATTGCTGGCCTAACGTATATGAAATGATTTCTCCTCATATCAACTATTACAAACAAATAAGCAATAAGGCATCGAATCCCGCGGGGTTCCCACCTTGTGATATATAATATACATGTTAGCAACTGATAACAACTTGTGTTTAGTCGAATTGGCCAAGAACGTTTCATTGGAAATTTTAGGTTCCTGGTTCTAACCTTATAATTCACGATTTGGTGTTTGAAATTTTATTTCTGTATATATGTTATCCCACATTGGTGCCCCATTTACTTCTCAACCTTCAGCCTCAATCCACCTCTATAAAATAAGCTTCTCTTTTTGGTTCATATGGGAGAAGAAGGAAAGCACTCAAATAAACCTCTTCAATTGATGGAACACAACTATGTAAAAAAGAGAACAGACCCAGGCAGTTCTCAAAAATTTAAGTTGATGAGAAAGTAGATGCAACACTTTCAACTCCCATGTTTTCACATCTAATGAGCCAAATAAGTAAAATAAAACAAAGTGGCTTTAAAAGAAACGTCTTAAATATTCAAAAGTTAACCTTCTTTTCTTGTTTTATTTCAAAAAGAAATAAATTATTATTAAATTCAAGTACCGCGTTGGTTCTCTCATACAATACGACCACGTATTGGTGCCGCCAATGAACACGTATATACCGCGTTATAAGTTGACACCGGATCGCAGCGTTAAAAAACGAATATCGCGATGTAAATTGTCGTGCCGCCATAACAAGCGAACAAATGACGAATAACGCCTTATAAACCGTCGCCGCCGCAACGCGCGGGCACACGGCTATATATATAT
>JBCNJP010011611.1:0-15611 GCA_039602395.1 Deinandra increscens subsp. villosa
ACCTTATTGGGAATCATTGGTCCCAACTAACCCTCATTGCCCCTAAACACGACTTATTGGGCCATTATAGGTCCTAAACACAACTTATTGGGTCATCATTGGTCCTAAACATGCTTATTGGTTATATACACACCTTATTGGGACTCATTGGTCCCAACTAACCCTCATTGCCCCTAAACACACCTTATTGGACTATCATTGATCCTAAACACAACTTATTGGTTACATACAAACCTTATTGGGATTCATTGGTCCCAACTGACCCTCATTTTCCCCAAACACACCTTATTGGGCCATCATTGGTCCTAAACATGGTTATTGGTTATATACACAACTTATTGGGACTCATTGGTCCCAACTCGCCCTCATTCCGCCTAAACACACCTTATTGGGCCATCATTGGTCCTAAACATGCTTATTGGTTATATACACACCTTATTGGGACTCATTGGTCCCAACTAACCCTCATTGCCTTTAAACACACCTTATTGGGCCATCATTAGTCCTAAATACAACTTATTGGTTACATACACACCTTATTGGGACTCATTGGTCCCAACTGACCCTCATTTCCCTTAAACACACCTTATTGGGCCATCATTGGTCCTAAACACAACTTATTCGTTACATACACAACTTACTGGGACTCATTGGTCCCAACTAGCCCTCATTTCCCTTAAACACGCCTTATTGGGCCATCATTAGTCCTAAACACAACTTATTAGTTACATACACACCTTATTGGGACTCATTTGTCCTAACTAACCCTCATTTCCCCTAAACACACCTTTTTGGGCCATCATTGGTCCTAAACATGCTAATTGGTTATATACACACCTTATTGGGACTCATTGGTCCTAACTGGCTCTCATTCCCCCTAAAAACACCTTATTGGGCTATCAGTGGTCCTAAACACAACTTATTGGTTACATACACACCTTATTGGGACTCATTGGCCCCAACTGACCCTCATTTCCCCCTAACACAACTTATTGGGCCATCATTGGTCCTAAACATGCTTATTGGTTATATACACACCTTATTGGGAATCATTGGTCCCAACTAACCCTCATTGCCCCTAAACACGACTTATTGGGCCATTATTGGTCCTAAACACAACTTATTGGGACTCAATGGTCTCAACTGACCCTCATTTCCCCTAAACACCCTTTATTGGGTCATCATTGGTCCTAAACACAACTTATTGGTTACATACACACCTTATTGGGATTCATTGGTCCCAACTGACCCTCATTTTCCCCAAACACACCTTATTGGGCCATCATTGGTCCTAAACATGGTTATTGGTTATATACACACCTTATTGGGAATCATTGGTCCCAACTAACCCTCATTGCCCCTAAACACGACTTATTGGGCCATTATAGGTCCTAAACACAACTTATTGGGTCATCATTGGTCCTAAACATGCTTATTAGTTATATACACACCTTATTGGGACTCATTGGTCCCAACTAACCCTCATTGCCCCTAAACACACCTTATTGGACTATCATTGATCCTAAACACAACTTATTGGTTACATACAAACCTTATTGGGATTCATTGGTCCCAACTGACCCTCATTTTCCCCAAACACACCTTATTGGGCCATCATTGGTCCTAAACATGGTTATTGGTTATATACACAACTTATTGGGACTCATTGGTCCCAACTCGCCCTCATTCCGCCTAAACACACCTTATTGGCCATCATTGGTCCTAAACATGCTTATTGGTTATATACACACCTTATTGGGACTCATTGGTCCCAACTAACCCTCATTGCCTTTAAACACACCTTATTGGGCCATCATTAGTCCTAAATACAACTTATTGGTTACATACACACCTTATTGGGACTCATTGGTCCCAACTGACCCTCATTTCCCTTAAACACACCTTATTGGGCCATCATTGGTCCTAAACACAACTTATTCGTTACATACACAACTTACTCGGACTCATTGGTCCCAACTAGCCCTCATTTCCCTTAAACACGCCTTATTGGGCCATCATTAGTCCTAAACACAACTTATTAGTTACATACACACCTTATTGGGACTCATTTGTCCTAACTAACCCTCATTTCCCCTAAACACACCTTTTTGGGCCATCATTGGTCCTAAACATGCTAATTGGTTATATACACACCTTATTGGGACTCATTGGTCCTAACTGGCTCTCATTCCCCCTAAAAACACCTTATTGGGCTATCAGTGGTCCTAAACACAACTTATTGGTTACATACACACCTTATTGGGACTCATTGGCCCCAACTGACCCTCATTTCCCCCTAACACAACTTATTGGGCCATCATTGGTCCTAAACATGCTTATTGGTTATATACACACCTTATTGGGAATCATTGGTCCCAACTAACCCTCATTGCCCCTAAACACGACTTATTGGGCCATTATTGGTCCTAAACACAACTTATTGGGACTCATTGGTCTCAACTGACCCTCATTTCCCCTAAACACCCTTTATTGGGTCATCATTGGTCCTAAACACAACTTATTGGTTACATACACACCTTATTGGGATTCATTGGTCCCAACTGACCCTCATTTTCCCCAAACACACCTTATTGGGCCATCATTGGTCCTAAACATGGTTATTGGTTATATACACACCTTATTGGGACTCATTGGTCCCAACTGACCATCAATTGCCCCTAAACACAACTTATTGGGTCATCATTGGTCCTAAACATGCTTATTGGTTATATACACACCTTATTGGGATTCATTGGTCCCAACTGGCCCTCATTGCCTTTAAACACACCTTATTGGGCCATCATTAGTCCTAAATACAACTTATTGGTTACATACACACCTTATTGGGACTCATTGGTCCTAACTAACCCTCATTTCCCCTAAACACACCTTATTGGGCTATCATTGGTCCTAAACATGCTTATTGGTTATATACACACCTTATTGGGACTCATTGGTCCCAACTGACCCTCATTTCCCTTAAACACACCTTATTGGGCCATCATTGGTCCTAAACACAACTTATTGGTTACATACACACCTTATTGGGACTCATTGGCCCCAACTGACCCTCATTTCCCCCTAACACAACTTATTGGGCCATCATTGGTCCTAAACATGCTTATTGGTTATATACACACCTTATTGGGAATCATTGGTCCCAACTAACCCTCATTGCCCCTAAACACGACTTATTGGGCCATTATTGGTCCTAAACACAACTTATTGGGACTCATTGGTCTCAACTGACCCTCATTTCCCCTAAACACCCTTTATTGGGTCATCATTGGTCCTAAACACAACTTATTGGTTACATACACACCTTATTGGGATTCATTGGTCCCAACTGACCCTCATTTTCCCCAAACACACCTTATTGGGCCATCATTGGTCCTAAACATGGTTATTGGTTATATACACAACTTATTGGGACTCATTGGTCCCAACTCGCCCTCATTCCGCCTAAACACACCTTATTGGCCATCATTGGTCCTAAACATGCTTATTGGTTATATACACACCTTATTGGGACTCATTGGTCCCAACTAACCCTCATTGCCTTTAAACACACCTTATTGGGCCATCATTAGTCCTAAATACAACTTATTGGTTACATACACACCTTATTGGGACTCATTGGTCCCAACTGACCCTCATTTCCCTTAAACACACCTTATTGGGCCATCATTGGTCCTAAACACAACTTATTCGTTACATACACAACTTACTGGGACTCATTGGTCCCAACTAGCCCTCATTTCCCTTAAACACGCCTTATTGAGCCATCATTAGTCCTAAACACAACTTATTAGTTACATACACACCTTATTGGGACTCATTTGTCCTAACTAACCCTCATTTCCCCTAAACACACCTTTTTGGGCCATCATTGGTCCTAAACATGCTAATTGGTTATATACACACCTTATTGGGACTCATTGGTCCTAACTGGCTCTCATTCCCCCTAAAAACACCTTATTGGGCTATCAGTGGTCCTAAACACAACTTATTGGTTACATACACACCTTATTGGGACTCATTGGCCCCAACTGACCCTCATTTCCCCCTAACACAACTTATTGGGCCATCATTGGTCCTAAACATGCTTATTGGTTATATACACACCTTATTGGGAATCATTGGTCCCAACTAACCCTCATTGCCCCTAAACACGACTTATTGGGCCATTATTGGTCCTAAACACAACTTATTGGGACTCATTGGTCTCAACTGACCCTCATTTCCCCTAAACACCCTTTATTGGGTCATCATTGGTCCTAAACACAACTTATTGGTTACATACACACCTTATTGGGATTCATTGGTCCCAACTGACCCTCATTTTCCCCAAACACACCTTATTGGGCCATCATTGGTCCTAAACATGGTTATTGGTTATATACACACCTTATTGGGACTCATTGGTCCCAACTAACCATCATTGCCCCTAAACACAACTTATTGGGTCATCATTGGTCCTAAACATGCTTATTGGTTATATACACACCTTATTGGGATTCATTGGTCCCAACTGGCCCTCATTGCCTTTAAACACACCTTATTGGGCCATCATTAGTCCTAAATACAACTTATTGGTTACATACACACCTTATTGGGACTCATTGGTCCTAACTAACCCTCATTTCCCCTAAAAACACCTTATTGGGCTATCATTGGTCCTAAACATGCTTATTGGTTATATACACACCTTATTGGGACTCATTGGTCCCAACTGACCCTCATTTCCCTTAAACACACCTTATTGGGCCATCATTGGTCCTAAACACAACTTATTGGTTACATACACACCTTATTGGGACTCATCGGCCCCAACTGACCCTCATTTCCCCATAACACACCTTATTGGGCCATCATTGGTCCTAAACATGCTTATTGGTTATATACACACCTTACTGGGAATCATTGGTCCCAACTAACCCTCATTGCCCCTAAACACGACTTATTGGGCCATTATTGGTCCTAAACACAACTTATTGGGACTCATTGGTCTCAACTGACCCTCATTTCCCCTAAACACCCTTTATTGGGTCATCATTGGTCCTAAACACAACTTATTGGTTACATACACACCTTATTGGGATTCATTGGTCCCAACTGACCATCATTTTCCCCAAACACAACTTATTGGGCCATCATTGGTCCTAAACATGGTTATTGGTTATATACACACCTTATTGGGACTCATTGGTCCCAACTGACCATCATTGCCCCTAAACACAACTTATTGGGTCATCATTGGTCCTAAACATGCTTATTGGTTATATACACACCTTATTGGGATTCATTGGTCCCAACTGGCCCTCATTGCCTTTAAACACACCTTATTGGGCCATCATTAGTCCTAAATACAACTTATTGGTTACATACACACCTTATTGGGACTCATTGGTCCTAACTAACCCTCATTTCCCCTAAACACACCTTATTGGGCTATCATTGGTCCTAAACATGCTTATTGGTTATATACACACCTTATTGGGACTCATTGGTCCCAACTGACCCTCATTTCCCTTAAACACACCTTATTGGGCCATCATTGGTCCTAAACACAACTTATTGGTTACGTACACACCTTATTGGGACTCATTGGCCCCAACTGACCCTCATTTCCCCCTAACACAACTTATTGGGCCATCATTGGTCCTAAACATGCTTATTGGTTATATACACGCCTTATTGGGAATCATTGGTCCCAACTAACCCTCATTGCCCCTAAACACGACTTATTGGGCCATTATTGGTCCTAAACACAACTTATTGGGACTCATTGGTCTCAACTGACCCTCATTTCCCCTAAACACCCTTTATTGGGTCATCATTGGTCCTAAACACAACTTATTGGTTACATACACACCTTATTAGGATTCATTGGTCCCAACTGACCCTCATTTTCCCCAAACACACCTTATTGGGCCATCATTGGTCCTAAACATGGTTATTGGTTATATACACACCTTATTGGGACTCATTGGTCCCAACTGACCATCATTGCCCCTAAACACAACTTATTGGGTCATCATTGGTCCTAAACATTCTTATTGGTTATATACACACCTTATTGGGATTCATTGGTCCCAACTGGCCCTCATTGCCTTTAAACACACCTTATTGGGCCATCAATAGTCCTAAATACAACTTATTGGTTACATACACACCTTATTGGGACTCATTGGTCCTAACTAACCCTCATTTCCCCTAAACACACCATATTGGGCTATCATTGGTCCTAAACATGCTTATTGGTTATATACACACCTTATTGGGACTCATTGGTCCCAACTGACCCTCATTTCTCTTAAACACACCTTATTGGGCCATCATTGGTCCTAAACACAACTTATTGGTTACATACACACCTTATTGGGACTCATTGGCCCCAACTGACCCTCATTTCCCCATAACACACCTTATTGGGCCATCATTGGTCCTAAACATGCTTATTGGTTATATACACACCTTATTGGGAATCATTGGTCCCAACTAACCCTCATTGCCCCTAAACACGACTTATTGGGCCATTATTGGTCCTAAACACAACTTATTGGGACTCATTGGTCTCAACTGACCCTCATTTCCCCTAAACACCCTTTATTGGGTCATCATTGGTCCTAAACACAACTTATTGGTTACATACACACCTTATTGGGATTCATTGGTCCCAACTGACCATCATTTTCCCCAAACACAACTTATTGGGCCATCATTGGTCCTAAACATGGTTATTGGTTATATACACACCTTATTGGGACTCATTGGTCCCAACTGACCATCATTGCCCCTAAACACAACTTATTGGGTCATCATTGGTCCTAAACATGCTTATTGGTTATATACACACCTTATTGGGATTCATTGGTCCCAACTGGCCCTCATTGCCTTTAAACACACCTTATTGGGCCATCATTAGTCCTAAATACAACTTATTGGTTACATACACACCTTATTGGGACTCATTGGTCCTAACTAACCCTCATTTCCCCTAAACACACCTTATTGGGCTATCATTGGTCCTAAACATGCTTATTGGTTATATACACACCTTATTGGGACTCATTGGTCCCAACTGACCCTCATTTCCCTTAAACACACCTTATTGGGCCATCATTGGTCCTAAACACAACTTATTGGTTACGTACACACCTTATTGGGACTCATTGGCCCCAACTGACCCTCATTTCCCCCTAACACAACTTATTGGGCCATCATTGGTCCTAAACATGCTTATTGGTTATATACACGCCTTATTGGGAATCATTGGTCCCAACTAACCCTCATGGCCCCTAAACACGACTTATTGGGCCATTATTGGTCCTAAACACAACTTATTGGGACTCATTGGTCTCAACTGACCCTCATTTCCCCTAAACACCCTTTATTGGGTCATCATTGGTCCTAAACACAACTTATTGGTTACATACACACCTTATTGGGATTCATTGGTCCCAACTGACCCTCATTTTCCCCAAACACACCTTATTGGGCCATCATTGGTCCTAAACATGGTTATTGGTTATATACACACCTTATTGGGACTCATTGGTCCCAACTGACCATCATTGCCCCTAAACACAACTTATTGGGTCATCATTGGTCCTAAACATTCTTATTGGTTATATACACACCTTATTGGGATTCATTGGTCCCAACTGGCCCTCATTGCCTTTAAACACACCTTATTGGGCCATCAATAGTCCTAAATACAACTTATTGGTTACATACACACCTTATTGGGACTCATTGGTCCTAACTAACCCTCATTTCCCCTAAACACACCATATTGGGCTATCATTGGTCCTAAACATGCTTATTGGTTATATACACACCTTATTGGGACTCATTGGTCCCAACTGACCCTCATTTCTCTTAAACACACCTTATTGGGCCATCATTGGTCCTAAACACAACTTATTGGTTACATACACACCTTATTGGGACTCATTGGCCCCAACTGACCCTCATTTCCCCATAACACACCTTATTGGGCCATCATTGGTCCTAAACATGCTTATTGGTTATATACACACCTTATTGGGAATCATTGGTCCCAACTAACCCTCATTGCCCCTAAACATGACTTATTGGGCCATTATTGGTCCTAAACACAACTTATTGGGACTCATTGGTCTCAACTGACCCTCATTTCCCCTAAACACCCTTTATTGGGTCATCATTGGTCCTAAACACAACTTATTGGTTACATACACACCTTATTGGGATTCATTGGTCCCAACTGACCATCATTTTCCCCAAACACAACTTATTGGGCCATCATTGGTCCTAAACATGGTTATTGGTTATATACACACCTTATTGGGACTCATTGGTCCCAACTGACCATCATTGCCCCTAAACACAACTTATTGGGTCATCATTGGTCCTAAACATGCTTATTGGTTATATACACACCTTATTGGGATTCATTGGTCCCAACTGGCCCTCATTGCCTTTAAACACACCTTATTGGGCCATCATTAGTCCTAAATACAACTTATTGGTTACATACACACCTTATTGGGACTCATTGGTCCTAACTAACCCTCATTTCCCCTAAACACACCTTATTGGGCTATCATTGGTCCTAAACATGCTTATTGGTTATATACACACCTTATTGGGACTCATTGGTCCCAACTGACCCTCATTTCCCTTAAACACACCTTATTGGGCCATCATTGGTCCTAAACACAACTTATTGGTTACATACACACCTTATTGGGACTCATTGGCCCCAACTGACCCTCATTTCCCCCTAACACAACTTATTGGGCCATCATTGGTCCCAAACATGCTTATTGGTTATATACACGCCTTATTGGGAATCATTGGTCCCAACTAACCCTCATTGCCCCTAAACACGACTTATTGGGCCATTATTGGTCCTAAACACAACTTATTGGGACTCATTGGTCTCAACTGACCCTCATTTCCCCTAAACACCCTTTATTGGGTCATCATTGGTCCTAAACACAACTTATTGGTTACATACACACCTTATTGGGATTCATTGGTCCCAACTGACCCTCATTTTCCCCAAACACACCTTATTGGGCCATCATTGGTCCTAAACATGGTTATTGGTTATATACACACCTTATTGGGACTCATTGGTCCCAACTGACCATCATTGCCCCTAAACACAACTTATTGGGTCATCATTGGTCCTAAACATTCTTATTGGTTATATACACACCTTATTGGGATTCATTGGTCCCAACTGGCCCTTATTGCCTTTAAACACACCTTATTGGGCCATCAATAGTCCTAAATACAACTTATTGGTTACATACACACCTTATTGGGACTCATTGGTCCTAACTAACCCTCATTTCCCCTAAACACACCATATTGGGCTATCATTGGTCCTAAACATGCTTATTGGTTATATACACACCTTATTGGGACTCATTGGTCCCAACTGACCCTCATTTCTCTTAAACACACCTTATTGGGCCATCATTGGTCCTAAACACAACTTATTGGTTACATACACACCTTATTGGGACTCATTGGCCCCAACTGACCCTCATTTCCCCATAACACACCTTATTGGGCCATCATTGGTCCTAAACATGCTTATTGGTTATATACACACCTTATTGGGAATCATTGGTCCCAACTAACCCTCATTGCCCCTAAACACGACTTATTGGGCCATTATTGGTCCTAAACACAACTTATTGGGACTCATTGGTCTCAACTGACCCTCATTTCCCCTAAACACCCTTTATTGGGTCATCATTGGTCCTAAACATGCTTATTGGTTATATACACACCTTATTGGGACTCATTGGTCCCAACTAACCCTCATTGCCCCTAAACACACCTTATTGGACTATCATTGATCCTAAACACAACTTATTGGTTACATACAAACCTTATTGGGATTCATTGGTCCCAACTGACCCTCATTTTCCCCAAACACACCTTATTGGGCCATCATTTGTCCTAAACATGGTTATTGGTTATATACACAACTTATTGGGACTCATTGGTCCCAACTCGCCCTCATTCCGCCTAAACACACCTTATTGGCCATCATTGGTCCTAAACATGCTTATTGGTTATATACACACCTTATTGGGACTCATTGGTCCCAACTAACCCTCATTGCCTTTAAACACACCTTATTGGGCCATCATTAGTCCTAAATACAACTTATTGGTTACATACACACTTTATTGGGACTCATTGGTCCTAACTAACCCTCATTTCCCCTAAACACACCTTATTGGGCTATCATTGGTCCTAAACATGCTTATTGGTTATATACACACCTTATTAGGACTCATTGGTCCCAACTGACCCTCATTTCCCTTAAACACACCTTATTGGGCCATCATTGGTCCTAAACACAATTTATTGGTTACATACACAACTTACTAGGACTCATTGGTCCCAACTAGCCCTCATTTCCCTTAAACACGCCTTATTGGGCCATCATTGATCCTAAACACAACTTATTAGTTACATACACACCTTATTGGGACTCATTTGTCCTAACTAACCCTCATTTCCCCTAAACACACCTTATTGGGCCATCATTGGTCCTAAACATGCTAATTGGTTATATACACACCTTATTGGGACTCTTTGGTCCTAACTGGCTCTCATTCCCCCTAAAAACACCTTATTGGGTTATCAGTGGTCCTAAACACAACTTATTGGTTACATACACACCTTATTGGGACTCATTGGCCCCAACTGACCCTCATTTCCCCCTAACACAACTTATTGGGTCATCATTGGTCCTAAACATGCTTATTGGTTATATACACATCTTATTGGGACTCATTGGTCCCAACTGGCCCTAATTGCCTTTAAACACACCTTATTGGGCCATCATTAGTCCTAAATACAACTTATTGGTTACATACACACCTTATTGGGACTCATTGGTCCTAACTAACCCTCATTTCCCCTAAACACACCTTATTGGACTATCATTGGTCCTAAACATGCTTATTGGTTATATACACACCTTATTAGGACTCATTGGTCCCAACTGACCCTCATTTCCCTTAAACACACCTTATTGGGCCATCATTGGTCCTAAACACAACTTATTCGTTACATACACAACTTACTGGGACTCATTGGTCCCAACTAGCCCTCATTTCCCTTAAACACGCCTTATTGGGCCATCATTGGTCCTAAACACAACTTATTAGTTACATACACACCTTATTGGGACTCATTTGTCCTAACTGACCCTCATTTCCCTTAAACACACCTTATTGGACTCATTGGTCCTAACTGGCTCTCATTCCCCCTAAAAACACCTTATTGGGCTATCAGTGGTCCTAAACACAACTTATTGGTTACATACACACCTTATTGGGACTCATTGGCCCCAACTGACCCTCATTTCCCCCTAACACAACTTATTGGGCCATCATTGGTCCTAAACATGCTTATTGGTTATATACACACCTTATTGGGAATCATTGGTCCCAACTAACCCTCATTGCCCCTAAACACGACTTATTGGGCCATTATTGGTCCTAAACACAACTTATTGGGACTCATTGGTCTCAACTGACCCTCGTTTCCCCTAAACACCCTTTATTGGGTCATCATTGGTCCTAAACACAACTTATTGGTTACATACACACCTTATTGGGATTCATTGGTCCCAACTGACCCTCATTTTCCCCAAACACACCTTATTGGGCCATCATTGGTCCTAAACATGGTTATTGGTTATATACACACCTTATTTGGACTCATTGGTCCCAACTGACCATCATTGCCCCTAAACACAACTTATTGGGTCATCATTGGTCCTAAACATGCTTATTGGTTATATACACACCTTATTGGGATTCATTGGTCCCAACTGGCCCTCATTGCCTTTAAACACACCTTATTGGGCCATCATTAGTCCTAAATACAACTTATTGGTTACATACACACCTTATTGGGACTCATTGGTCCTAACTAACCCTCATTTCCCCTAAACACACCTTATTGGGCTATCATTGGTCCTAAACATGCTTATTGGTTATATACACACCTTATTGGGACTCATTGGTCCCAACTGACCCTCATTTCCCTTAAACACACCTTATTAGGCCATCATTGGTCCTAAACACAACTTATTGGTTACATACACACCTTATTGGGACTCATTGGCCCCAACTGACCCTCATTTCCCCATAACACACCTTATTGGGCCATCATTGATCCTAAACATGCTTATTGGTTATATACACACCTTATTGGGAATCATTGGTCCCAACTAACACTCATTGCCCCTAAACACGACTTATTGGGCCATTATTGGTCCTAAACACAACTTATTGGGACTCATTGGTCTCAACTGACCCTCATTTCCCCTAAACACCCTTTATTGGGTCATCATTGGTTCTAAACATGCTTATTGGTTATATACACACCTTATTGGGACTCATTGGTCCCAACTAACCCTCATTGCCCCTAAACACACCTTATTGGACTATCATTGATCCTAAACACAACTTATTGGTTACATACAAACCTTATCGGGATTCATTGGTCCCAACTGACCCTCATTTTCCCCAAACACACCTTATTGGGCCATCATTGGTCCTAAACATGGTTATTGGTTATATACACAACTTATTGGGACTCATTGGTCCCAACTCGCCCTCATTCCGCCTAAACACACCTTATTGGCCATCATTGGTCCTAAACATGCTTATTGGTTATATACACACCTTATTGGGACTCATTGGTCCCAACTGACCCAGATTTCCCTTAAACACACCTTATTGGGCCATCATTGGTCCTAAACACAACTTATTGGTTACATACACACCTTATTGGGACTCATTGGCCCCAACTGACCCTCATTTCCCCATAACACACCTTATTGGGCCATCATTGATCCTAAACATGCTTATTGGTTATATACACACCTTATTGGGACTCATTGGTCCCAACTAACCCTCATTGCCCCTAAACACGACTTATTGGGCCATTATTGGTCCTAAACAACTTATTGGTTACATACACACCTTATTGGGACTCATTGGTCTCAACTGACCCTCATTTCCCCTAAACACACCTTTATTGGGTCATCATTGGTCCTAAACATGCTTATTGGTTATATACACACCTTATTGGGACATCATTGGTCCCAACTGACCCTCATTTCCCTTAAACACACCTTATTGGGCAATCATTGGTCCTAAACACAACTTATTGGTTACATACACAAGTTACTGGGACTCATTGGTCCCAACTGGCCCTCATTTCCCTTAAACACGCCTTATTGGGCCATCATTGTCCTAAACACCTTATTAGTTACATACACACCTATTGGGCTCATTGGTCCTAAACATGCTAATTGGTTACATACACACCTTATTGGGACTCATTGGTCCCAACTGACCCTCATTTCCCCTAAACACACCTTATTGGGCCATCATTGGTCCTAAACATGACTTATTGGTTATATACACACCTTATTGGGACTCATTGGTCCCAACTCGCCCTCATTCCGCCTAAACACACCTTATTGGGCCATCATTGGTCCTAAACATGCTTATTGGTTATATACACACCTTATTGGGACTCATTGGTCCCAACTAACCCTCATTGCCCCTAAACACACCTTATTGGGCCATCATTGATCCTAAACACAACTTATTGGTTACATACACACCTTATTGGGACTCATTGGTCCCAACTGACCCTCATTTCCCCTAAACACACCTTATTGGGCCATCATTGGTCCTAAACATGGTTATTGGTTATATACACACCTTATTGGGACTCATTGGTCCCAAATGACCATCATTGCCCCTAAACACAACTTATTGGGCCATCATTGGTCCTAAATACAACTTATTGGTTACATACACACCTTATTGGGATTCATTGGTCCTAACTAACCCTCATTTCCCCTAAACACACCTTATTGGGCTATCATTGGTCCTAAACATGCTTATTGGTTATATACACACCTTATTGGGACTCATTGGTCCCAACTGACCCTCATTTCCCTTAAACACACCTTATTGGGCCATCATTGGTCCTAAACACAACTTATTGGTTACATACACAACTTACTGGGACTCATTGGTCCCAACTGGCCCTCATTTCCCTTAAACACGCCTTATTGGGCCATCATTGGTCCTAAACACAACTTATTAGTTACATACACACCTTATTGGGACTCATTGGTCCTAACTAACCCTCATTTCCCCTAAACACACCTTATTGGGCCATCATTGGTCCTAAACATGCTGATTGGTTATATACACACCTTATTGGGACTCATTGGTCCCAACTGGCCTCATTCCCCCTAAAAACACCTTATTGGGTTATCATTGGTCCTAAACACAACTTATTGGGACTCATTGGCCCCAACTAACCCTCATTTCCCCCTAACACACCTTATTGGGCCATCATTGGTCCTAAACATGCTTATTGGTTATATACACACCTTATTGGGACTCATTGGTCCCAACTGACCCTCATTGCCCCTAAATACAACTTATTGGGCCATTATTGGTCCTAAACACAACTTATTGGCTACATACACAACTTATTGGGACTCATTAGTCTCAACTGAACCTCATTTCCCCTAAACACCCTTTATTGGGTCATCATTGGTCCTAAACATGCTTATTGGTTATATACACACCTTATTGGCACTTATTGGTCCCAACTAGCCCTCATTGCCCCTAAACACACCTTATTGAGCTATCATTGATCCTAAACACAACTTATTGGTTACATACACACCTTATTGGGATTCATTCGTCCCAACTGACCTTCATTTTCCCCAAACACACCTTATTGGGCTATCATTAGTCCTAAACATGGTTATTGGTTATATAAACACCTTATTGGGACTCATTGGTCCCAACTGACCATCATTGCCCCTAAACACAACTTATTGAGCTATCATTGATCCTAAACACAACTTATTGGTTATATACACACCTTTTAAGACTCATTGGTCCCAACGGGCCCTCATTTCCCTTAAACACACCTTATTGGGCCATCATTGGTCCTAAACACAACTTATGGTTACATACACACCTTATTGCGACTCATTGGTCCTAACTAACCCTCATTTCCCCTAAACATACCTAATTGGGCCATCATGGGTCCTAAACATGCTTATTGGTTATATACACACCTTATTAAGACTCATTGGTCCCAACTGGCCCTAATTCCCCCTAAACACACCTTATTGGGCTATCATTGGTCCTAAACACAACTTATTGGTTACACACACACCTTATTGGGACTCATTGGCCCCAACGGACCCTCATTTCCCCGAAACACACCTTATTGGGCCATCATTGGTCCTAATCATGCTTATTGGTTATATACACACCTTATTAGGACTTATTGGTCCCAACTAACCCTCATTGCCCCTAAACACGACTTACTGGTCCATCATTGGTCCTAAACACAACTTATTGGTTACATACATAACTTATTGGGACTCATTGGTCCCAACTAACCCTCATTTCCGCTAAACACCCTTTATTGGGTCATCATTGGTCCTAAACATGCTTATTGGTTATAGACACACCTTATTGGGACTCATTGGTCCCAACTGGCCCTCATTTGTTAGAACCTATTTGTTAGCA
>JBCNJP010011612.1:0-15607 GCA_039602395.1 Deinandra increscens subsp. villosa
ACTTGACACTTAAGACCTTAAATGTGATCATTAGGTCCTCGTTAACAATCATAACCGGGTTTATTTGAAGAATAAGCTGAGCAACCTAAGGTGAGTTCATTACTATATGTTGTTATGTCCTTTCAGGGATGATAACGCGCAACGGTAAGGTGTTTCTTACTAAGTAAACTTTTCCGACCAAATATCACATGTATCATTGAATTGATTGATAAACTACAAAGTCCTTACATTCGGGCCGTTAATATAGAATAGCGAGGTGATGTTGAGTAGTACTACTGGGGATTGACACCCCCGCCCAGCGGTGCACGTAGCTGCGCCAACCCGACTGGCGGTCGGACTGGGACCAATGTTATCCTACCCTCCGTGGTCTTTCAGGACACGGGAAGGCAAAATCCGTAGGTGATACCTATACATTGTCAGCTTCGGTTGCGAACAATTCAAATGAGCATAACTTAGGCTAGCTACCTACGATATGGAAAACTTACTAATCTTATGATAATGATTGTGTTGTACCTGTCTTTATTCATAAACTTCGGTCTACTGGTAACGGGTAGACCGCCTAGTGAACTCACCAGCTTTGGCTGACACTTGATTGTTGAATGCTTTTCAGGTCGCTAGGAGGATCATCGAAGGCACTGGCAGCGGCAGTACTAAACGTTAACTTTTGGATTGAAATCTATGTTTCCAATCAGATGAATTAAACAGTTTGTAAACTATATCTGTAACTCGTTTTATGCTTCCGCTGAACCGTTAATTCATTTTGGGTCTGTAATAAACTGCTCTTTATTTACTTAAATTAAACTCTGCTACTGGTTTGATTGTAACTGAAGTCTGGGATCCTGGTCTGGATCATACCCTCACGCGGTTAAACTCCGTTAGGTGGAAATTGGGGGTGTGACAGAATTAGTAATCAGATTGAGTGATACGTGTGCATGATGAGCACCTTACAAATTCGGCAGACTCTTCTAATAGGTAATATTAACAATTAACAATGGCTAAATACTTTTTCGGAGACTATTATTGAATAATCAAAATTTCTTTCTTCCACCTGATGTTGATTACAGGAAGACCATATCAGACAGACCACTGAAGTTGCTTTTAGGATCATGTCTATCTACCCCATCCTGATAAGGAGGAAACAGGTGGCGAGGAGGCTCATTTTATTTGTTCAGATGAACAAGCAATAGTTGCAGCGGATGGTGTAGGTGGTTGGGCTGATCTTGGTATTGATGCTGGGAAGTATGCACGTGAACTCATGTGTAATTCAGTAAGTGCAGTAGAAGACGAGCCTAAGGGTTCTGCTAATCCTGCTAGGGTTTTATAGAAAGCTTACACAAACACTAAAGCCTAAGGATCCTCAAATGCTTGCATTATTGCACTCACAAATCAGGTAGTAATACTATTAGTATATTAATTACCCTTTTGGGGGTGTCATTGCATTATTTCAGCACCAAGTTATCTTTTGTTTTCAGAACCTTTTGAGTAATTCATGTCCTTTTTGTAGGGTCTTAACGCCATTAATTTGGGTGATAGTGGCTTCATGGTAGTTAGAGACGGATGTACCGTTTTCCGATCCCCTGCACAACAACATGATTTTAATTACACATGCCAACTGGAGAATAGAAGCACTAATGATCTTCCCAGCTCCGATCAGGTTCGTTTAAACCATTCTTTTCATTTCAAACTTTGCAAACACTAGAAGTTTCCTACCTAAGATATAAACCATAAACATAGACGATGTCATGGCCATACATGCAACCAGTGTAATTTACAGTGTTTAGTTGACTAAGTGATGTACAGGGAAAATGTATCCATTTATAATAGTGGCAGTCTAACTTGGATAAACTACCCACATGTTTTTTTCTGTGGGTTTTGTGTCAACTACATGGTAATGTTTTATCTTTCATTTATCTCATTAATCGCGTTAACTTGGCCTAACGGGTCAAAAAGCACCCATCATGTTACATCTGCGATTTCTGGCAATTATAGCAGCTGATTTTGACCGATTTAGTTGGATGATATGGTAAAGGACATGGAGACGAGTCTGTGGCCTTTTGAATCACCTCAATTGTAGTCCGTATGAGAAAGATATGAGAAAAACCATTTTCCGAAAAATGATATTGTGATAGCTAGATTTAGTATGATAGGTTTATTGTTAGCATACCGAATCCATTTGTAAACTCATGTTAACTTTGTAATGTTGCTATATATATTAAATTCATTATGTTGCTATAAGTGTGCTTTATTTTGTATTATGAGGTTAATTGTTATTTAATGTGGAAACTGGTGATTCTAGAAGAAAAAAAAAATTTTTTTTCTAAAAAAGTTTAAAATCATGACACGCAAAAATGCGTGTCATAAGCAAATTTATGACGGAGGCTTCCTTGACACACAATTTATGACACACATCGCGCGCCATAAAGTGCACATCATCGATAGCGCGTCATAAAAGGGATGACGCGCATAATGAAGCTTCTTGACCCTGCTTTCCTTGACGAGCATTTACGCGCCATCTGAACCCTTTCTTGACGCGCAAAAAGCGTCAAGAAAGATGTTATTTGTATTAGTGATTCAATATTCAACGTTTGCACACTCAAAAGTGTCGCAAACGCAACTTTGATTTCCACTTTATTCAAGATTCAACGTTTGCACACTCAGAAGTATTGCAAACGCAACCTTGTTTTCCACTTTATTCAAGATTCAACTATTGCATACTCAGAAGTGTTGCTAACGTAACCTTGTTTTCCACTAGCTTATTCAAGATTCAACTATTGCACACTTAGAAGTGTCGCTAACGCAACCTTGTTTTCCACTTTATTCAAGATTCAACGTTTCCACACTCAAAAGTGTCGCAAACCCAACCTTGTTTTCCACTTTATTCAAGATTTAACTTCGATTTACAAAAAAAAACACTATTTTATTTTATCTTTATTTTGTTTTCTTTTCTTTTTAGTTTACTTTAATTAAACATCTTTATACTAACAAGGTGGAGATCACCCGCCACGCGTTGCAGCGGCACTAGCCTTCGCTTTTGTAACCAGTTTTGGATTGTCGTTCTTCGTTCACTATCGTGGAAAACTGACTATCACAAATTCACAATAAGACCGTAAATCATATATCACCGTCATAAAGAAATATAAATTTAGATCCATGTATGTTTGTTTTGGTTTTCATGACTTGAGTTTATTTCGTAGTTGTTTCGCTTATTAATAAGTGTTATTTTGGTTTTCGTGCCTTGGGTTTATATCATCATAAACTTTTACAAAGCAATTTACCGGATTACACAAACGATATAACACACACATTGTGAAAAGAGTTGGTGGTAAATTATATAAAAGAGAAGGTCAGATGACTTTGTAATTCGTCCAAATAACCAAACTCTTTGACCCATAACAAACTAAAACACATGCAACAGACATACGGCAAAATATAAAACATAAACATAACTTTTAAAAGGAAAATAGGCACTAAAACACATAAAATTAGAGCAAGTTTGAAAAAGAAACTATACCCATTACATAAACAAAATTCTTAGATACAAATGCAACTAAATATTATACCTGAACCTAGAAGAAGAACCACCCGAACCTTTTAATATTATACAAATAACACATAGTCGTTTGAAAAAAAAATGCAATAGGATAAAGCACACATTCACAATCCATTAAACTAAAGAAAGAAAATACCTTCAGTTAGAATTAGAACTCCAAAGGAAATTGAATTCTCCAAACCTGCAACCAAACAATAAAATAACACAAATTCATAAAAAAGTAAAATAAAACAGATAGCAAATTGAATAAATATGTAAAGTCAGATCACTGTGTGTCCAATTTTCTCTCAAAAGTTATGAAGTCATACGATAAAGTTTAACCTATGAGAAACTGCAAAACAAAATTCAATTGATGCTCTAATATCCTAAACATGCAGATTGTGTAACAAAGTCTAAAATCACAACATGTAGAGACACTACATAGAACAAAAACCACACTCATATACATGAAATTTAGTGAACCAACCACAAACTTACAATTTGAGAAGAAAACAACATAAACTAATCTCATAAAACCGAAAGTAAAAAAGGAAAGTATCACAGCAGTCCACCACAGGCAAAACAACATTTGCAACCCGATCATCAGGTTTCTTACTCATAAACCAGACCGTGACAAAAATCAAAGCAAAATCAAAAGAATTAATCGGAATAAAGCTGTAATCATTGTAATAAACAATCGACACCACAAATTTACAACCAAATCACAAAATTTTCTTACTCTTAAACCAAATTAAGATTCATATCATAGCAAAATCAAAGGAATTAACCGGCATAAATTTATATGGGTGTTTAGGTAAATTAACAAAATCCTGTAAAATATTGTAATCAAATTTAATTTTTACTGAAATTCCACAAATGATAACCACAAGCTTTACAATTAGCGTGTTGCGGCTAGAACTACGGGACGTCGTGCGATGATACCCAAAATGTAAAAAAACTTCAATGTTAGATGAAGGTCGGTTGCAAACATTTTTAATAACAATATTACATGTCAATACACTAATTTAATATTATTGCCTGGTTGATAATTTATAAATGTCTCAACTAAACAATTTCATGGCAAGTCCAGTAGGTGCTGACCTGGGATTTTAGATACAAAAGACATGGGCTTTTGTTTAGAGAAATTAAGGATTTGACTCTCACTTAAGACCCCCCCATATTTCTATTTACAAAAGTTATGAACTTTCTGATTTTGGGGTTAATCATATATGATTGAAGTGTTTGCTTTTGTTACACTTTATACATAGTGATTGATTGTAAAGTCTACATCATGTGTAAGAAAAGGTCTTTGAAAAAAGAAGATGAACTACTTACAACCATTCCCATCACCATGAAGAGTTCTTTGACATGTATTAACCAACCTTCTACTTAACTTGCTAAATTATCAATTTGGATTATCACCATAGAAAAAATATGGAAACATTCTAGTAAAAACCAAATGAATTCATGTAGCCAAAAAACCAAGTGGCGGCTATGATTGAAAAGCTTCCACCGTCGTGGCTTGAGTTTAAGAACTATCTTAAACACAAAAGAAAGGCGATGACCATTGAGGATCTCATTGTCCGTCTTCGTATCGAGGAGGACAATAAGACTGCTCAAAAAGCCACCACCATGCAACCTTCGGCTAAGGTGAATATGGTGGAGGTTGGTCAGTCTTCCAAAGGAAGCAAGCGAAAGGGTGGGGCCAATGCCAAAGGCAAAGGCAAAGCAGTGGAGCACTTAGCACCGAAGAAAGGGGTTGTGAAAAAGAAGCCCCAGAAGTTCTCAGGAAAGTGCTACAACTGTGGGGGGCATGGTCATCGGGCGGATCAGTGCCCGAAGCCACAACGTGAGCGCGCTCACATGGTGGAAGACGACATGCCATTGGTAGCCATGATCACGGAGGCGTCTGCCTTCATCTCTGAAGTCAACATTGTGGGGGAGAACCCTGGCTGGTATGTTGACACCGGTGCCACCCGCCACGTGTGCGGAGACAAGACCCTCTTTAGTACGTTTAAAGAGGCAAAGGGGACCGAGAAGCTTTATATGGGGAATAAAGCTACTGCCGACATCATGGGTGAAGGCAATGTGGTCTTGAAGTTCACTTCCGAGAAAGAACTCACGTTGAGCAACGTTCTGTACGGGCCAAAAATCAGGAAGAATCTTGTTTCTGGATGGCTGCTCAACAAGTTTGGATTTCACATAGTAATCGAGTCTGATAAGGTCGTTTTGACCAAGAATGGCATGTTTGTAGGCAAGGGCTATGCCCAAAACGCTATGTTTAAATTGTCTACTTTAGTCATTAATAAAAATGGCGAAAGCCTCCTCTTCTACTTATATGATTGAGTTTTATGATTCAAACATGTGGCATGGTAGATTAGGACACGTAAATTTTAATTCAATTCGCCGTTTAATGAATTTAAATTGTTTGTCAAATTTTAAAATAGACTCGAAATCAAAATGCGAAACGTGTGTCGAATCCAAACTTACAAGACAACCATTTAAATCGGTTGAACGAATAACCGAACCCCTAGACTTAATTCACACTGATGTCTGTGACTTGAAAGTCGTCCCCACGCGTGGTGGACACAAGTACTTCATCACGTTTATTGATGATAGTACAAGATATTGCTATGTATACTTACTTAAGAGAGAGATTATTCACACATAAGGTGATTATACAAAACCAGGTTATTTTTGTCTCCATAAAATCTAAAGCAATATATTAGAATTCGTGTAAAAAATAACGCAATTCATTTTATCAGTAATTTAAAAAAAAAAATAGTTAAACATTTAAAGACGTAAATCTAATATCTCAATAAAAAAATCTTCATGATTTCAGTAAAACTTTAAGGTTACATAGGGTAAATATGAAATTTTGTAGTTTTTAAAAAAAATAGGGGTAGGATGGTCATATTCTAAGTTATTTTTATTAAATGGGTAAATATGATATTTTGATAAGTTTATAAGGATATATATATATATATATATATATATATATATATATATATATATATATATATATATATATATATATATATAGGGTTAGGTTCAAATGAGAACTTTTCCTTTGAGAACTTTTGAGAACCATTCTGAGCCACTAATTTTCAGGGGGGAAGCATTCAAATTCATGGGGGGGATTTCCATATATATAAACTAGTGGCTTAGAATGGTTCTCAAAAGTTCTCAAACCAAATTGGTTCTCAAATGATCCTCTCCCTATATATATATATATATATATATATATATATATATATATATGTATACTATATAATAAATAAAAAGTTTGATCATACTTTAACTAGTAAAAAAAAAACACTTGTCATTACCACAAATTTTTGGATTAAGTCAAAATTTTAATAAATAATTATCAAAATACTAAATTTTCATATTAGGGTTTATTTAATTTAAACTTTTAATAAATAATTATCTATTAAGTAATTAGTCAAATACAAATTTATTTATTAAAGTTAGTAATTATCCAAATATTAAATTTTAATACTAAGATTAATATTTTATTCAAGATAATATTTTTATTGCATATATATTATATTTTATTAAAATAATATATTTTATTACATATACTTTAATACTTTAATATAATGCTTATACTTTTTTCATAATAATATTTTAATTAAATATTATGCATGTAAAATAAAATATTTTATTGTATTTAATTTTATAATTTTTTTTACTTTAGTTAAATTTAAATTCAAATTTACCATTTAAATTCAAATTTACCATTTAAATTCAAATTTACCAAGTATTTCATTTCTATATAATAAACAGAATCTTTATTTTCTGTGACTAGATTACTTTTTTTCTAACTGCAAACATTCGGTTACCCAGAGGTCTCATCATGACAAACGATGTTACCCACGACACGTTACGAGCGCAATCCGTACGAGTAACCAAGACCCTCTGTGTTGCACATCCATTCCAGAGGAAACCCACCGCCTAAATGTCCACTGTCGTAAAACCTCTGACTCATCTATAATTACTAAGAAATATTTCTATGGATATAAAAATACATAATTGTCGTAGATTATGATTGTATTTATTGTTTTTTTAAAGTCAGCTGTGTAAAACACGGGGATAAAAAAACTAGTATATATGATATTTTAAGTTTGAGTTGGATATATATAAAATTTCTCAGATTTATAAGAATATATATAAAATTATCTCAATAATATAAAACTTCACATAATATATTCCCAAAAATCATAACGGTTGGATTGCAATATTGCATAAGATATCTTAGACTTGAAAGTAGAAACATTAATTAAAATTTGGATTTGACAAAAAACAATTAATACAAACACCTTGAAAGTAGAAACATTAATAGTGACCTCCTTCTGATGTTCTAAAGCTAGATAATAGAATTCAAAGTTTAGCCTGATGTCATCGTTAGATAAATTTCCGCTATCCAGTAATTACTATGCTTCTTTTATTACCAGTAGATTTCAACTCAGCCGAGACATCAAGAATACCATTCACATCAATGCTAAAGCAAACATTCACTTCTTCTTTTCCTGCAGGGACTGGTGGAACACCATAAAGAGTAAACTCATTAAGGAAGATATTGTCTTCCGACTTTATCACACTCGCCTTGATACACCCAAATTGCGATGGATGCTTGGTTGTCTTTAATTGTCACATAAAGATTTATCCTTTGAGATGAGTATTGGTGTGTTCTTTGGGATTATGACACCCATAGACCTATCTTCGATGCCAGATCCCAAGGGACAAAGGGGTGACATCTAAAAGTATCATATCCTTCACAGTTTTATTACCATCACCCCTTAAGTTTGCAGCCAACATTGCCGCACCATAATGCAACAGCTTCATCTTCGTTAATGTTCTTGTAAAGTGGTTTCCAGTCAAAAAACTCCCCCAACATATGTTGTATTTTGGGAATCCTAGTAGACCCACCAATAAGAACAATATCATCAACATTGTTTTTGTGTATATTCCCATCTCTCAAACAATTTTCCACATACTCAATGCACTTCTTAAAAAACACAAAATTAAGCTCCTCAAATTTTGCCCTGGTGACCTTCATTGAAAAATCAGTTCCATCATACAAGCAATCAATCTCAATCGAAGTTTCAGTTGTTGAGGATAAATCTCTCTTTGCTTTCTTACAAGCAACTTTCAGCCTCCCCATTGCTTTTGCATTTTTACTGACATCTTTCTTTTGTCTTTTTAAAAATCTCTTGTACACAGTGATCAACCATCGCCTTGTCAAAATCTTCTCCGCCTAAATGAGTGTCACCCCCTACTGCTTTAACTTCTATAGCTCCTCCTCTACCGATAGTAAGAAGTGACACGTCAAATGTTCCGCCACCCAAATCAAATATGAAAACGTTTTTGTGTTGTGGCTGATTTAGGCTCGGTGAAGATGTCTAAACCGTAGGCAATTGCGGCTGATGTTGGCTCATTAATCAAGCGCATAACATTAAGGCCCGCCAGTGTACCGGCATCCTTTGTTGCTTGGCGTTGCTTGTCATTGAAATATGCAGGGACGGTAATCACAGCATCTCGGACTGTTGTTCCAAGGTATGCCTCTGCGGCCTCTTTCAAGTTCTTTAGAATCATGGAAGATATTTCTTCGGGTGAAAACTCCATCGTTCGCACCCTTATGTTCAAGTAAAATAACTGGCTTATCCGCTGATCCTTTGGTTACCTTAAAAGGCCATGAATGCATGTCATTCTGCAATATGCTATCAGTAAACCGGGATCCCATTATACGCTTAACATCTGAATTCATTAATAACACAAGAAACCAAAATTCGTCAATTAGATTGTGTAAAAAGTGACTTGTAAATCTATATTTTGCTTGTGTGGTAAAATTGATGATTGTTCATCCAATTGGCTTACCAAATACAGTATTAGTGGGGTTTCTGGTGATTTGGTTTTTGGCACCCTCACCTACAAAAACTTCTGTGTCATTACAAGCCACACATGACGGGGTGACTTTGTTACCTTGTTCGTTAGGAATGATCTCCACACGATTGTGTTGATCAGACCAGGCAGCAATACAAGAGTATGTTGTTCCAAGGTCAATACCGATGGGAGTTGCTTTAACCTTTGTCGACATAGCTATATATAGATAAACAACATTTTGGACATTTTGTCAATTAATAGGCACCCAAATGTTTCTAGGATATGTACTATAAATTCCAACTAATTCCAAACATATTCCTCAAAATTTTGAAAAAAGTTCACATCAATAGAGTTTTTTTTTAAAGGTGTAATAAAAAACTCAAATATCAAAATTGGATGATTTAATTTCTTTTTGACCACCATGCTACCATACGGATACTAACCATACAAGAAACATAGGACGACTATAGGAGTACGAAAATTTTAAAAGAACGATGAAATCAAGATTAAATGATCCTCTATTGAGCATATTAATTAACGAACCGGTGGTAGACATGAACAAGGTTATTGTACAGTGTAGAATAACATACAAGTGATAATATGATCAGAGTAAAAAAAGAAAATACATATTAACTAATCCGATTTATGCATGCATATAAATAATCTATGAAGGAACTGAATTGGGAACCTGTAAGTGATTACTAATCCGAAAATGGGATGAACTAAATCCGTTCGCTATTCAAATTCTTCGGGAGAAAAACTTTTAACTCTGTTATCGACTTCCTCCTATGCCTTCTTTATACTAGTGCAATTTCCTCGAACTTGATTTTTTGCCAAAGGAAAAAAATTATGAATATATAAATGAAACCTTTTTTAAGAAAATGGGACCTACTATTTAATAAAAGAAAATCACACTAACTTAAATAAGTTATTAAAGTTATGTTTAGTTCAACTCTGTTGACGGCTTCCTCCGACGACTCGTACAACTTGCAGGTTGACTCCATCGTTTCATTTGATATTGTATATATATACAACTAGTTTTTATATCCCGTGCATCGCACGGCTGCGATAAAAATGTTATAGAACTTTTTAAATTGTAATTTAGTAAATTATATTATATATTTAATTTAGTAATTAAATTAGTTATTAAATAATTTAGGATGCAATAAATAAAAAGTCGGATATATATATCTAAAACTTTTCTTTTTAAAAGAAAAAAAGTTTTTTTTAAATAATTATTTAATTATGTTAGTGATTATCTCTACAATAAATATATTTTATTTATTACCTTGGAAATACAAATAATTGATTAATTATGGTGGTTGATTATCCCTACAATAAATATATTTTACTTATTGTCATGAAAATAAAAATTAATTGATTAATTAGGCTTGTGATTATCCATACAATAAATAATTTTTATTTATTGCCATGAAAATACAAAAACTAAAAATAAGAGGGATGATTTAAGAGGAAAAATTATTATGAGGTTTAATAAATATATTTTACTTATTGTCATGAAAATAAAAATTAATTGATTAATTAGGCTTGTGATTATCCATACAATAAATAATTTTTATTTATTGCCATGAAAATACAAAAACTAAAAATAAGAGGGGATGATTTAAGAGGAAAAATTATTATGAGGTTGAATGTGAGAATGAAATGTGTCCAAAAACTTTCCTTTTATAATAATAGATGATAATGGAATAAAATATTTTATAATAATGTATAATATTTAGTTAAAATATTATTATGAATAAAGTAATATAAGTATTATATTAATGTACTAAAGTATATGCAATAAAATATATTATTTTAATAAAATATAATATATAAGCAATAAAAATATTATCTTGAATAAAATATTAACCTTAATACTAAAATTTAGTATTTGGATAATTACCAACTTTAATATAAAAATTTGTATTTTAATAATTAATTATTTGATAATTACTTATTAAAAGTTTAAACTAAATAAACCCTAATATGGAAATTTACTATTTGGATAATTATTTATTTAAACTTAGATTTAATCCAAAAATTTGTGGTGATGACAAGTGTCCTTTTTTACTAATTAAAGTAGGAACAAACTTTTTGTTTATTATATAGTTTAGATTTAGATTAGATTAGATTAGATTTAGATAGAGAACTTGGCATATGTTCTCGTGCCATATTTTGTCTGCTTCCTAATAAAAAAAAATTAATTTTTAGAAAAGAGAAGAGGGAGAGAAAGAGAGGCGCCGCTCCCCCCTCCCCCATTTTCCGTCAAAAAAATCGGAGATCCTCCCCCTTCTTCCGAGCGATTTTCCGGCGACACAAATCTATACTTTGGAGTTACACGTTTTCTTCGTTCGTGCTGCCACATATCATACGATTCTTCTCTTTCATTCATCTTCTCATCCTCTTCTTCTATTTCAGGTAATTAGGGTTTTAGCTTCTTTCTCAGGTAATTAGGGCTTTATTTTTGTTGTTACTTACTACCGATTTAGGTGTTTGGGTGTTTGTTTTTGCCTTCTGATTCCTGAATTTTGTTATTGTTGACTACAATTTTACAACTCAGTTTTTCCTCCATTTGTATTTGAACAAGCAGAACACGCAGATTTCTACATCATACGTGTTCTTTTCTACAATTGCTCTTCACTTTTCTTTCAAACGGAAAATGATCTCTGGTACTCGACTGCAACTGTCGGCTCCGCTTTGCTCTTCGAGGTATGATTTTTGGTGTTTGTTCTAGGGCTCTAAACTTGGGTATTCACTCTGGGTTCTTCTGTTTCATGGATTACTCTGCTCCTTACTTCCCTACCTTCTATTCCTTTAATTTGTTGCTATGATGGTTATCTTTTGTGCAATCCTGTTGTTTTACTTCATGTTCCGACAATTGCATGTTTCAGCCATATTGTATACTGCTGATTTTTGTGCATGTTTCAGCTGCATCTCCCAGTTCGTGCCTTTGTTTACTTGCTACTGACTTTTGTTTCTTGATCATAATTTTTGTTTTCTATGCAGGTGATCAGTTTGTTCTTCTTCGTTCAATTGCTGGTAAGCCTTGCTTTCATTTACTTGCTGCTTTACCTCTTCCCGTTACATTGTTGCATATATGAATTCTTATTTGTATTAATCATGTTCTCACTGCTCTTGGTGTTCTGTCCTCATACAACAGATATGTAGATCTTCCATCGTTTAGTACTACTAAGTTTGCATTTGCTTAGATTTCTTATGCATTATGTTATTTCGATTCGATTTGTTTCACTATAGTTTTGAGTAAGATATTAGAGACATGTGATTAAGAAGTAGCCACATGATACTTTAAAATTAGGACAACCAATTATATCAACAATTATATGGATGTTAGTGGCATAGCATAACGAACGATAACTTTAGCTGTCAAATGAGAAGTCACCTTTATGAACTATAACTTTTGTGTTGCTATTTGTTTTTTTTATGACTCATAGATGTCTTCGAATATGCTATCTTCTTCATGTTGTAATATGTGCCATAGCTCTTACCCTAGGTAGTAGTTATTATTCTTCTCAATTTTGTAAGTGGATTATTTGTTTAACTTGCTTAATGGAGTATTCCTTTTACACTGTGTGGTCATTTTTCACCAAATAGTGGAGAAAGTTTGGTAAATGGATTGGAACCCTTTGTCTTTCTGAAAACAAATATGCTTATTGGGATAAAATTCTTTTATTCAGTTTTCCTTACTGTTTTTTTGATGATGCATTAGTCTATTATATGGTTTAGATCAAGGAAGCTATGATGGTTGCTGGTAATAATCAATAGTATTGTAGCTTATGCATTCAGTTTTTTTAAGTTTCTACTTTTTATATCAATTTCTAACTAGGGTTAATGTAAATTTTAATTTTATTTTGGAGTAATCATTCTGTCTTTTGGATTTGGCTATGTAAACATATTCCTATTTCCTGCATGTTTTTTGACCCTTTAGTCACTTCGATTATTCTTCTTTATGCTGAAAAAGAACTAATTGAATCAAGTTCAGTTCATTTATTATTATGTGTGATGCCATGTAACAGAAACTATCTCTTAAAGATGTACACATATTTTATGACAGCTATTTTTTAACAAAATTATGTGTTTTATTGTTCTTAATTGGACTTTGATGGCTTATGTATGCATCTCTCAATAAGTTTCGCTGTGAGTTTGGTGGGTCTTTCAAGAATATTTGCAAAGGTTAGTTATTTATTTGCAAAGGTAATTTATATGGATTCCTTTCTTTGTTGTTGTTCTCTTAACTTGGCTGCTAAAGTTTTCCAGTGTGAATCGACCAAGAACTTGATCTGTTCTATAACTCTAAACAGACCGGGCTGGGTTGACTGGATTCACCCTCTAATTGTTACAGGTTCTTTGATTTATGTTGGGTTACTGTTACATCATTAGTGTCATATTTGAGGTGTTTTATTTGGGTAACTACATGTCTCTACATCTTTGCTCTTATTTTAGAAACAGAGGCAATAATAACTAATAGGCTAAAAACATCTCTGTAAAATTTGAGGCCTTTTTTTTGCTTAATTTATTTTTTTAAAGACATGAATTAGATGTAAAGATTATCAAAATGCTTTTAAAAAGTATAATTATACAATTATATGTCATATATAATTAGTATACTAACTTTTACATGTGACTTTAAACCGTAATCATAGCTCTAAGCATGCATTGCAAAGTGTAGTGAATTTGGTAAATCACAAATTCAGGTTTCACTTTGGGTGATAACAATGGTAGAAATTCTTTTTAGGGTGGGATAATGGAATATCTTATTATACTTTATGGGTATTTTCAACATGAATTTATACAAAACTATTATTTATAGATAAAAAGTTATTTTTTCCGCCTTCCTTTAGCAAAGGCATGTCACATATACATTTTCTTTTGTTATTTTTAATTTCATTTAAAAGAATTTTAAAGAAAGAAATATTCAAAAAGAAAATTTAAAAAAAAACATGGTAAAAGTTGATCACCATAGGCATGCTGCAGTAGCTTTGTATGCTTTTAAGCAAGTCTACACCCTATACCAACTACAAGAAGAATCAGGAGCCATCTGAAAATAACATTTTGAAAGTGATGATATTCATTTATTTATTATTTGGGGCTAAGTACTGATATAATTACAAAAATTAGTAATTGTAGTTGGCTTTAATAATTAGCACTGTATGGCATCCATAGCAACAGGATGCGTCACTCCTCCCTTCCCACACCTCTTACAAAGAAAAGCAATGACGTATGAACTGATTTTAAAACAGCATAAATCTTCCTTTCATAACTTTTGTACCTTTTTCCTTCCCATACTACTCAAAATTATCTAAACCACTTCCCATACTTGCTGCTTTACCTCTGCCCTCTACATTCTTGCATATATGAATCCTTATTTGTAACAGTAATGATGTTCTCTGTAACCAATAGCTTTGTGATTTGTGAACAGAACTTGAATATTTGAGGGTCTCATGTTAGTTTTTAATTTAAATGGATTGGTGATTTGTTATTTTGTTGTTGGTCTGAATCTTTTGTGTTCTTTGTTAAAACAGGTGTTCTTTTTTGATATGTGGTTGTTGCTTCACTATAGGCTCACGCCATGAGTATCTGTAAGTTTTTTTTTTGTTTTTACCCGTATTACATTAACTTCCCTGTTGGTCAAAAACACATTAAAAAATTAGACGGGGACTACATAGGTGTATTTGTAGATTTAATCCACATCTGGGAGGTTCTATCTGTCATGAAAAAATATTACATTTAGAGTTTTCGTTTATGAGAAATTGCTTTTATTTATTTTGGCACTCTATTACAGTCAAAGTTTAGGGTACAAAGTATGTGAAATTTTCAGGTTCCTTATATGGTTTCAACCTACTATTATTAGATGAGTTATAAACAGTGTTGTTAATAGGTGAGCGCCGATTTTTTTGTGTGCTACAGTTACGTTGTGTCTAACCTTTTATACTTTTCTTTCATGAGCAGGTTGTGAAAGAGGGCTGTCAATGTAAGCACACTTCCATCCTATGAAAATTTAATTCTATATATGTGCCTACTGTGACAAGTTTAAGAATGCAAATGAATGGCCTTTTATTTTAAGTAGTGATAACATTCAGTTTCGCAATAGGTAATTGATGTTCTTTTTTGAGGTATATTTTCATAATTAAGTCTACTGTCATCGATATTAGTTTTACAGTCCACAATTGT
>JBCNJP010011613.1:0-15606 GCA_039602395.1 Deinandra increscens subsp. villosa
TACCTGTCATATCTTCATGCTTCCAGGCGAAAGTTGAAGTTCTGACTTTGAGAAGCTGGAATAATTCCTGCTCAACATTTGTTGGGATGCTTGTTCCCACGAGCACCTTGATTTCAGGATTCCCAGGGTCTAGAGGCACTTCTTTGACTTCCAGCTCCCTGTCCTCCTGCACTTCAGGTGCCTTTTTCTGTAATTGCTATCCCTTCGTCACCTTGGTGGTGTTCTTCATCGAAGTTGAATAACAGTTCTTAGCTTCCTGCTGGTCGCTTTCAATTCTTACAACTCCCCAAGGTGTAGGAAGCTTGATACATTGGTGATAAGTTGAAGTCAAACATAACATTTTATAACATTAAAGGTTAGTCACAGAAAATTTCTTTACAAAACATATGATTTGTAATCATAAGATGCCACCTAGTGGTTTTTTATTTACAATATAGCAATACTGAGTTTGACATCCAAAAGTGATAACTAACTTAATTCTTTAGTTCCAATCATCAAAATACATGACGTGTTAATCCTTCTTGTGGTGATCGGTTCTTCGCACACTTGATGAGCATCCTCTCTACACTTTGGCCTTACCTGCAACATACTCACTTTCAATAGTGAGCTTCTATTGCATAACCATTTATTACAATATCAAATAATGAAGAAAAACAATAAAATTTTGGTTTTTCATTCTGGGGCGGTACGCCCAAAATGAATCATTTCTGGGCGGTACGCTCTGGACCATTTTTGACAGAATATTGGCTATTTTCGGCCAGTTCCATACTTAGCTAAATTTTTGGCCTTCTTACCCAGTTTTGCCCAGATTTCCCAACCCAGTTTTCCTACCTTATATCAAGTGTTTCAACACTTATAAATTACTTCTAAAACATGTTTTTAGGCTCATAAACATACCTTGATCGAATTTAAGTCATGAATTGCACTAACGGGACTCTACGACCTGTTTGCCCCATTAATGGGTATCTTTGTGGCAACCTCAAAGATTCCCATCCAGAATTGACCCAACACATATGTTTTATAACCATGAACATAAATGCAAGAAATATGACCTCATAACGTTTGTATGCATACACCCAACTAGTAATACGTTTTCGTTAGGTGTCTAGCTTAACACATTACTAATACACTAAGTTTTGACACAATTTATATAATTTCATTCTACTTGTCATTGGTTCACCTAATCATTTTAGTTGATATCCGAATGACCCGTGTTTCTTATTTGACCCGTTAAGACGGGTCCTTGCCTTTGGTTTACCCCAATGCCTAATTGACCACATATAAGCCTCAGAATCTATGGTCCTATAACCATTTGTGATTCCTTTTCTCTTGTTACTTGGCATAGGCTCTATAAGCCTATTTCCGCCAATTGTAACTTTCATTCGTTATATGATTCCTCCGAATCTTTCCTATGGTCAAGTTTGGTCATTGGAGAACCTTTTGGCATTGGGCTTCACGGTTCCTAGAACCATTCGTCACCCGTATACATAATTCATAGTTGTTCCATTTGTATGTAATTACACATTTACATATCTATCACACGTAACATAAATAATGTTACCTTTAGAGCTTGATCCACCGCTTCCACCAATTCCGGAGTTATTCCCTTGATCACCTTGATTGCCTAATGGGTCACTAACAATGTTAGGACCTTAATCATAGTAGCACTCTTATCACATTTCAATAACATGACTTCTATGCTACACATACATATTACTAATTCATAAGGATGGTAATCAAGCAATATTCATCAAGTTTACATCTAGATACATGAATCATTAACATTAACATGACAACTAAGGCACACATCAACCATACTAGCTAATGCACATGATTTCACCTAGTTGGTTCAACTTTTGTGAGCTTATAGCTCCCTATGGTCATCCAACATCAATACAAGCAAATTTGTGGCATTTACCATATTTTGATTCTTTTAGGCATTTTATCAAACACCTTGTGTGCATACATTTATACACACATATAACCCAATCCCATGAACCTCCCAATTGGCCATTTGTCATGGTTTAGGTGAAATCACCTCAAACCCATCATTAATTCATCATATAGCTTCAATTTCAAGTTAAGAATCTGCTACTAAAACTAATTCCATGACTTTCTTAAGTAGTCATATACATGGGGGTTCAAGCATAAGAAATTGGTGACTACTTCACCAAATTGTTAATCAAATTAGAAATTTATGCAACATATAAGTTCTCTAACCTCGTAAGGTCCATATTACATCACAAATTTACAGATTTGAGGCCCTAATTTTCGTGACCTACACATGCAAATACTTGGGGTTTCACTTATTTGTTGCAAGGATGGATTTAGGGGAAGAACCACACTTCCAATTCCAATTTCTAGACAACAATCGCAGCCCGAACACCTTGGATTGCAGATTTAGTGATTTAAGAAGAAGAAGAGGGGTGGAGTTCGATCTCCAGGTCGTTCATACGACCTCCTCCCCTTCTTTTTCTCTTTTTGTTAATTCTAGTTTAGGACTTATGCAATTCTGGCCCCTCAACTTGGTTAATTGTTTATATTTCAACTAAAAACTTGAATTTACCAATTAAACCCCAAAATTTACATAAAGTAATTTCTACAAATACTTAGGGAGATTTTTTTAACTACGAATAGGATTTTAATTGACTAGACGTTGACGGGAAATTTAACTATTAAAAATTTGGGACACTACAACAAACTTGACTTTTAGCGACGACAAAAGGGGTAGTATTAGCGACGACATGTCGTCGCTAAACTATTTTGCGACGACATGTCGTCGCAAATTTCTCGTCACTGTTGCCTTGTCGTTGTTGCCCTTTTTTGTCGTCGCAAAAAAGTTCGTCGCTAAAACTCTAGCAATAGCGACGACACCTCGTCCCTACAAAGCTGCTATAATTTTTTTTGTTCACCTTTGTTACGACGACATGTCGTCGCTTTTTTTCACTCTTGGCGACGACATGTCGTCGCTAAATGTTATCTATAAAAAATAAAATAGTCACTTTTAGCGACGACATGTCGTCGCTAAATGTTATCTATAAAAATAAAATAGTCATTTTAGCGACGACATGTCGTCGCTAAAAGTGACCGGTCTATTTTGTTCTGGTCACTATTAGCGACGACTTGTCGTCGCTAAAAGTGACCGATTTTCTACAGCAGCTTACTGTTTTTTGCTGTTATCCCAGCCGAAGCTGCCTGTTTCACCTGTCCAGATTTTCCAGTTTCAACAAAATCAAACAAATCTTAATCTAAAGTTTCCATAACAACTTAAACCATTCAAAATGTCATAAAAATAAAGACAACAACGTTATAGTCATAAATTCTTGTCCGAAACAAACCGATCAAATGACAATAAACCAACTACTCATCTTCGTCTTCATGGTCATCATTTTGTGAACTTGGATTCGTGTTTGATCCATTAGGTGTGCTTGATTCGCCTCCACTATGCCCTCGGAGAAAAAGTGCACGCATTTCCGCCATCTCTTGGCGCATTCTTTCCATTTCTTCTTCTTGTCGGCGCGTCCTTTCTTCCAACTCCTCATACTTTTTCTTTGAGGTTTGTGGTTCCGGCATATAACTTGAGGTTGCCAAGATTGGAGAAGCATGTTTCAATTTTCTTCCAACTCCGAGGATATACCCACTTCGTTCACCCAATCCACGTCCTAGGATCTCAAGTTCATCTACCTCTTCAGTTCCGCGCTCACATTGCAAGTCGGTTCTAGCTTGATCGATTTTCTCCTATATTAGAAAAACAAAGATATATTAAGCCGATTTCACATAATTAAAAACATCAAAAGTGAATGTTTTTCCTTACATAAGTTTCCGCAGCATGTTTGTTCACAAAGACCCCTTTTCGTGAATGATTTTTGGCCCAAGTTTCAACATAACTAAATTTACCAGTTTTTTGGATCTGTAAAACAAGATAAAAGAATAATAATAAATTCTAAATTAAATAAATTTAAAAAAAAATGTTACTAAAAAAAAAGAATAATATCTTTCGCCGTGAACCTGGAACTATACCTTCGTCGAAGCCGTGGAGTTAAAGGAAAGTAGCGTAACACTTTCCTTGGTACTTTTATCTTGCCGTTTGTGTTTTTGTTACGCCATCTGCTCTCGTTACAAACCGGACAATTCTGCAAAGCTGCGTTCTCCTTCCAAAACAAAGCACAATCATTTTCGCATACATGAATGGATTCATATCCTAGCCCTATCTTCCTCAACTTCTTCTTACAATCATAATATGATTCTGGCACATGATTTCCTTTTGGTAATACAGATCGTAGAAACTCAAGAAGTTGGTTAAATGAATTATTCGTCCATTTGTTAGCGGCCTTCATGTGCATCATTTTTGCTACAAAGTTTAAAGATGACATCCAAGTACAACTGGGGTATATTTCGGTTTTGAGCTCGTCAAACAATGCATCGAATTCTGGGTCTAAACCGGTTCCATCTTCATCTACATTCGTAATTAGCTCTTCTCTAAGATCATCATATACATCAAACATTTCACCAATTTCTTCTTCAATCCGTGGCTTTTTATTATAAATAGCTGCTACTTCCGCCTCATTAGCATATCTTTCACCGTGATGTACCCATGTCACATACGCTTGTAGAAACCCATATTGTTGTACGTGGGCAATTATCGTATCCATATCCTCTCTGTTACGATTGACACACCTTTTACACGGGCAACACGCTTTTCCTTCACTGTTAACATGGTTCCTCGCAATATTGATAAAGTTGTGAAGACCCGTTATAAAATCCTTAGAAGTCCGGTTTCGCAACTTAGTCCAGCTCTTATCAATTGTCATTGTTGTTTTATTATAAAAAATTAGATTGCTAAATATAAACAAACTCTAGCTAGTGTTTTCTATCCTAATCAGAATGTACTAGCATGGAATTCAGTTTTAATTGCTTCTACTAGCATGGAACAAACAAGCACACACTCCCTAATATACTTGCACAATGTTTTATGACTTATGAGCTAAACATAAAGTAGCAAATCCAAACATCTTATGACTTATGAGTTGAATTCATAACAAATTTCAAGAATCACAAATGCACATATTTTCATATGATATTGATAGAAAGATAAATTCAAGGGCTGCTAATTTACTTAAGTCTTGAGATAACATGTATAGCACATTTGTGATAAGACTGCAGTCTGCAGCTTCTTTGGAGAAAGCTAGCTTGGTATCCCAGCTAAGGATTTTATGTGGTTAGTTATTAATTCTATTTAAACACAACTTTGCATTGAAGTATGCTGATAAATGTCTGCATTTTTAGTTTATTGTTTCATATATTTGCAGTAATATTTGTTTGAAGACTAGACTATAGTGGATTATCCGTAGGAAAAAAAGAATTGTCTTTTCTTGTTTATTATGCTAGAAAAACTTTGGGATCAAAAGTCAGTTAGTATCATTGAGTTAACTTGGAGGAAGTTGAGAGTTGTGGCTAACTAGTTAGAGACTTGATGGTCCTAATGCAATTAGTTGATTTCATGTTCTTATAAGGTAGCATACTCAAATGTTTTACTGTAATTACGGTACAGCCACTGAAACAAGCATTCTAAGTATACATATACTATACATGTATGCATATACCGGATGCTTTTGTTACAACAAGGGGCGGTGGCGCGGTGGCGATGGTCGGAGACATACCTGGCGGTGGGGCGGTGGCGCGGTGGCGATGGTCGGAGAGTTCGCTGGTGGTGACGTCGGTGGTGGTGGCGGAGGCGGGACGTCGCGCGGACAGCGGAGGCGGAGGCGGGACGTCGGAGGTGGTGACGTCGCGTCGCGGTGGAGGTGGGAGCGGAGGTGGCGTCGATCGGAGGTGCAGGGGAGGTGGGAGCGGCCGATCTGTGTTTTTGTTTTTGTTAATTAGGAATGAAGTGGGAGCGGCCCGATCTGTGTTTGTAACTTAGGGTTTTTTTATTTTGCGACGACATGTCGTCGCAACTGGGTTTTTTTATTTTGCGACGATATGTCGTCGCTAAATATCATTTTCTTAATTTAATTGCAGTTTTTTGCGACGACATGTCGCCGCAAACCTTATTACACTTGTTGCCACGATATATCGTCGCTAAATATTTTTTTTGTTATTTTATTTGCTGCTCGTTTGCGACGACATGTCGTCGTTAGTGTTTTCCTATTGGCGCCTAGATTTTTCATTTCCCGCTCACCTTATTTGCGACGACATGTCGTCGCTAAATCCATCAACTATAAAAAAAATTCAGAAAAGTCATTTGCGACGACATGTCGTCGCTAAATCCATCTCATTTGCGACGACATGTGTCGTCGCTATTGCTGTCGTCGCAACTGGCAGTATTTGTTGTAGTGAAGGAAGTCATCAAAGCAGAAATTGAGGCCCTAATAAAAGAAAGAACTGTCTTCAAAACCCTACTGGAAGAATGTACTACAGAGTACAACTTTGAAATTAACTCATTCACTGGTAGGGCAAAAATCAGAAAAAGAATTGTAAAATTTAAATTATGATAGACAAGACTTCTTTCGTATTCCGTAAAAAGATCAATAAAACGATCTATGCATGTGTTACTTTCTCTTTTTTGTGTATTTTCTTCAAATACTTAGGGGAGATTGTTAGAACACAATGTAAATGTAACACAAAACAGTCAAGTATTAGAAAAAAAGATAAGATATATCCTTAAAAGAGAAAGGATATGAAAGTCTGCATGAATTACAGATTTCTGCATGATTTCTGTACTCATACAGAACTACTCCGGAAATTCCAAAGTAGTTCTGTACAGACTAAATTCTACAGAAATCCTCATTTCTGTAGAAGGCTTCTAATGGGAAGCATCAATAGTCTTCAAAGAAGAGTCCTGAAGGAGTTCTGGACTATCAGAAGATAAAGATTACGAGAAGAACAAATTCTACCTTTGTGTGAAGAACAAGCAAAATGAATGCCAACTTGGCATTAATCACGAAAGCAGTTGAAGACAGTTGAAAAAGAGATAAATTGAATATCTTCAATTTATCTCTATATACTCTGACACACTCCAAAATCAACCGTCCTCAACCACCTTATCCAAATACAACTTGCTACATCTTCCTATAAATAGCAAGCTGACTTCACCAAACAATGAAAGACATCAAGCATACAATTCAATATCTTCTCAAAGCAATTACAACATCACTCCCATAGAAAAGTTATTTCTGTTGATACATAGTTATACTATAAACTTGTGTAAACCATTATTTACATTTGAGATATACAGAATAACCCTTTTATGAATTGTTGTCTTCCAATTTGATTTACTTTCCGGAACTTGTTTATCTTGTTTAAATTCAAATTGTGCCAACATTGTTAAAGAGCCCCTCACGGGACCCAACATGATCACTTCGTTTAGTGTTACTTTGTATTCAGTTCGGACCAGTTCGTATCACTTCGTATTTAGTTCGGACCAGTTCGCATCACTTTGTATCACTTCGTGTGAGTTCGCACCAGTTCGTATCATTTTGTTAACAGACAAGATGGTTGATTATCAAGCTCTAGCTGCAATGCAAACGTCGATGCAAATAATGATGCAAAGTTTACTGAAAATGATAATGAAATTGGAACAAGTCAGAAAGTTCCCAAATTACTCAAATTGGAAGATTATCATAGTTGAGTGAAATGATTCGAAGCGTGTGTTGGAACGAATGATGTAGATATATGGTTATCGTATACTGATCAGTATGTGTATCCAACAAATGGAAATGGAAGACCAATTTTATAGAAAAGTTTGTCATCGGATCAAAAGAAAGCATATCAAGCTGAACAAAAAGCTTTTGCAACTTTGACAATGGCATTACCCAAGGAGTTACTACATCAGTTTTCTGCTTACAATACTGCAAAAGATTTATGGGATACATTACAGAAAAATGTGTGAGGGTAATGATCAATACAAGAAAAGTCGTCATAAAGTTTTGAAGAAAGAATTTGATAATTTCAAGCATTATCAAAATGAAAGAAAGAATTTGATAATTTCAAGCATTATCAAAATGAAACTTGCAAATCTGATTACAAGGTTTTCACATCTTATGAGTGAAATGGTTTTGGTAAACATCAAATAAGGAAGATGCTAATTTGAAAGAAAAATTGTTGGAGGCATTACCCGAAAAGTGGGAGAATTATGTCATGATGATTACTCATGATAAAGAATTTACGGGTTTATCATTTAACAATTTGGTTGAGAGAATACAAGCAAGGGATATGAAATTGACTGTGAACAAGTCAATGCATGCACAAATTCAAAACCCTGCTGTGTATCATGGAGAAAATGATTCAACTACTCATGCTGGGAAGTCAAGTGTTTTACTCAACCACCTCCTACAACATTTATTGCCGGTAAAACTGATAATTCTGGTTATTCTTCTGGTTGTACTATTTCAATTCCGAGTTCATCATCACACAATGCCTTGTCGGTTAAAACAACTGAGGATTATATGGCATTGATGTCTGCATTGGTATCTTCGTACTTTGGAGTTATTACTAGTTCAGTGAGTAATGCAGAATTGACAGAAGAAGATTATGATCAGATTGATTATGATCATCTGGAAGAAATGGATTTGAATTGGCTGTATACTATGTCAGTCAGGAGAACAAATAAATTTTTTAACAGAACCGGGAAGAGAAGGTTGAATCAAGATGGCAAGATTGGGTTAGACAAATCGAAGGTGAAATGTTTCAAATGTTCTTTGTATGGACATTTTGCCCGTGAATGCCCAAAGTCAACTGATAACAAGTCTAATTCTGGTCAACATGCTCATTTGGTTAAAACTTTAACAAGCAATTCTACTCAAAATAAAAAAGCCTTTGTTTCTCAATGCTGGTAGGTTGGAGGAGATTTTTTGGCATCCAAATAAATATGCATGGAATGCAGATCATGAATTTAGAAGGAATGCGTATAGTACTATCAATATTAATGAGATCCATAATACGGATAACGAAGTTGTTGCTTTAATGGCTCATCATCGAAGTGATAGTGTTCTGACTGATTCTGAAACAAATTCAAGAGCAACAATGGTTGAATATGTTCAGGCAAATATGAATGAAAGTCAAAAGGAGGAAGAAATTAAATGTTCTGAATGTGTTCTTTTATGCAACAAGAATGCAAGTTTGGAAAGAAGTCTCAATTTATTGACTGAAAAAATTGTCGTGCTGAAACAAGAGTTGGAAAGTTTTCAGAAAAACTGCTATGATTTGACTCCAATCACAGAGAAGTTGGTGAAATAAAAGAATGATTTGTTTGAAGAATGTGAGATGGCAAAAGCTGAAGCTAAGGAAGCTGCTGAAGACTTTGAAGCTTTATTTCAGAAAACTTATCGACTTCAACAAAAATATGAAAGAGTCAACGATATTACAGTTGAAGCAGCTAATAAGGTGATTTGTCCTCAAGATGAAGTTGCCAAGCTAAGAGCTGAAAATGTTCTTATTCATGACAAGCATGAAGTTTTAACAAAGGATGTTGATATTTTCAAGAAGAAATGGGAAAATGTTCTTGCAGAACTTTATGCTGAATGTGAGTTGAGATGACAGAATAAATATGAATACAATGAGTTGTCTGAAGAATTTATTGGTTCTCAAAAGGAGTTGTTTGCTGCTCAACAACAGATTTCTGAATTAAAAATTGAGATTCTGAATTTGCAACGTCAAGTAAAGAATTGCAATTTATCCCCAACATTTCTGAATTATCTGTACAAGAAGGAAAGAGGTGAAGAGAGTGCTATTGGGTTTTGTACAGTGGTATACGGGTGCCCGGTGACATTAAAAAAAACTTATAGGTTTAATTAAAACATTACCGACCGGGTTTAGTTAATTAAGAGTTAAAACGGATTAACCGGTAACCCGTTACGCAGCGGAATTATTAATTTAACTAATTTTAGACGCGTAAACCGTTGGTGTCGAAATCATGTCAACAGGATCACGATCACCAAAATAATCACGCAAACACCATTTCGCGTTAAACCGGTTAACGCGAAAAACACTAACGATTACATTAATCGAAATTAAAACATCTAAACTAAAACGGAGTTTAGATATACCTTCGCGATGAACTAAAAAACGTTAGAGACACCGAGGAACAACGTGATGACGCTAGGGTTTCACGGAAAACCCGATCCGACCACTCGGATCAAATCGTTTCGCTAATCGCAAAAGCGTCTTAAGCCGATTCGTTGTAAACTGCAACGATTCGGTTTATGGTGGCGACTGGCGAGCACCAACAAATCAAGACGGTGAAGGCGGCTAGGGTTTTAGCCGGAGCGATTATAACGATTACGGCGACAAAGCTCGCTTCGTTGACGTCGTGAAAAAGACGACGTACAAGGAAGGTTATGGTGTCGCGATCTATCGGAGAAAACTAGGTCGCAACGGTAACCTAGGATGGCGGCGGCGTCGGCTCCAAGGAGGAGGGACGGCGGCGACGGTGGTGGTTCTCAAACGAGGTGGTGGCGGCGGCAGTTCCCAAGGAGGTGGCGACGACGGCAGTTGCACCCAAGAGGGTGGTGACAACGATTCTCCCAATTGATGATGATGATGATCAAACCTCGATTGTCGATTGCAAGAATCCGGCAAAACAACCTTCGACGGCTAGGGCTTCACGTGGAAGGAGTGTCGAGAGGGAGAGGGTGGCGTGAGAGAGGGAGAGTGACGAGAGGGAGAGAAATCGTGGGGGAGGGGGCGCAAATGAGAATTAGGGTTTTCTCTAATCCTTGCTTTCTTATTTAAGCCCTCGCATTTTACGGATCAAGTCCCTCGTCAATCTCAATCGTCAAATCGAACCATCGATGTTTTACGATTAATTAATAAAACAATTTTATTAACAAAAGTTCGTAAATCCGAGAACCAATAAACTCAAATAACTATTTATTTGATTTATAATATTCACCGCTAACGTTAATAATTATAACGCTATTTCTCCGTTCATTATCTCAATGATAATTATTCGTAATTAAACACATGTTTATTAATCATGAATAAACATTAATTAATTACTTGTTTCCGTGATATACCGGTTAACCAATTAAGCGGATTTATATCTTGTTGCTCTTAGTGTAACTCTTTACGGGTCAAAACCGGGTCGGGTTCTTGACATTGTCGGGTCTGGACATCCAATATCCAACAATCTCCCACTTGGACAGAGTCCGAAAATATTAGAAGAAACAGTCAGAGGTGCTCTAGCTACACGTGGATGTCCCAACCAGTTAAGACACTTCAAGTCAGCAACCAAGGTATATCTACAAACTCGCGTTGTAGGTTTGACTTATGGTAATTCAAAGTCAGTAGTTCCTTTCCGTATAAGACATCAATTGAACAAGAGACATGGATTTAATTCATTCTCTTTAATGTTCAATCATTTTATTTCTCATGTCTCTTGTTCGAAGTGATCCAATCAATCACACAGTAAGTTTGGGTAAGGCCTTACACCTAACACTTGGAACTCACGAGAGGGCCCACGATGTCTAGCTGTTGCATTATTAGTGCAAGAGTACATAATCCCATCTTGACTACATACAGCTCCCACTAAGCTTCAGATCCATTCCCAAGAGTAGCCCTTATTACTGGCAGTTACGCGACAACGTTAGACTACAATCAAAGAACAGTCTTTGGCAAACGGGAGGTAGCATATGTATCTCAGGTCAAAGGACACTATTAAGTATACCATTCAATCAAATTCGTCTTATGATTAAATCCATGAAGACAATTTGATACGAGTTACGTCACAACGTCATTCCCTAATGAGGTCTGTGAATCTGGAGAGTCAACCGTTTGAGTCCAGAGTCAGAATAGTCATAGATCAGTTTTGTTCCCACAAATTAGATCGACTACAGACGGTTTTAGAATATTTCACAAAATATTCATGGATGTTTAAAACGTATAAAATTCGAACTCGTTCCGCAGAATTCGAAATCTGCATCTAACCCTTTAGATCAGATTGAATGATTTGGTGCAAACGTTAAAGTTCGACATCCCAACACTAAAGTAGAACATCAATGTAGCGTAGAATTTAGGTAATACGTAACAATATTAGCTTATTGATCAAACTTGATCAATGGAGCTGTGAATTCTCGTGCTAAGTTTTTTGCCTGTGTTTTGGTTTTGCCCGTTTAAGTTGTTTCATTAGTTTTGGTGTTTCTTATGAACAACAAACGTACTTAAGTGAATTTGAATGCGTGATAAAACTTGTGCCCTTGGTTTGCACATGGATTACTGTGTTATCACAATGGCATGTTAATTGATTATCAACATAATCAAATTAACCTTCTTCGAATGTACCTTTACATTCAAGATTCAAAACTTCACTTAAGGTGGCTAGTTGTTCGGTGAGTATACTCGAGTACTCATCATGAACATTTTGTCATCATCAAGATGAGTTGAGATGATTTGGTTTTCCAGATTGTGTCAGTTGTGTAACCCTTTACAATGACACTCATGCAACATCCCTATGTTGGATAGTTCTCGTTTCATAACTAGTATGACACGACTTGTTTCAAGAAATTGAATGTATACTGAGGATGCCATTCCTGAGATGTTTTCAATTTTGGGTGACTCTTGAAACTTGGAGATAAGTTGAGGCTTCATTACAAGTTTAAATCAGTAAACTTCAATGAACATCGGATCAACACTCAATCGTTATCCTGATAAGGATTAGTGGTGATGCTCCCACTTGCTTTATGTAGACAATGCATTCTTATAATCATCTTTCTTTAAAACCATTAGGATATTGTTTTGCAAGAGAACTCTTAGCAAACATTTTTCATTTTCAAGAACGAAGTCTTTTAGTTTCATAAACACAGTATGAATCTAAATTGATCAATATCCAATTGTCATGTCTCATACATGAGATAGCAAGATGAAATCAAACTGCCAGAGTTTGATGGTATCCTAGATACAATCATCTTTGCGTTTGAAAGGTCTTATGTGCTAGACGCCCTGATGATTATTCTATCAGAGTATCGAGTCTGATTTAGGATTGAAAATTCAATCCAATGACCAACCAATAATGGAAGATTTTAGATAAGTAAAATCGACACCTAGTTCCATTTGGAATTATTAGTCATTTAGAATGCTAACATGTTTTCACTCTAGCAACAACTATTTGTTGTGAAAAGATGTTTGTCGTAATGAGTCTTGAATAATTTACAAGAGTCATAGCGCACAGTCCAGTAATTCCTATAGAAATCAAGTTTCTTTGATAAGGAATTTAGATGTCCATGCATCAAAAGTGGACGTGCAAAACTCAAATTTGGTCTCCCGCAAGACTTGCTCTTGGAACCAATTTGAGTCGCAAGTGATCGGTGAGGAAATGATTCGTGGGTATAAGGTATGAACGGCGGCCATTGGCATGTCATGAGTCATGTGTTTATTAGTTTCCAACATTGAAACCTTAATCCTCATAATGTGAGCAGCAGGTGCTTAGCAGGATTTTTAACACATATGATACAAGCTAGTTGTAGTCATTGACTTTCAAGTGAAGTGGTTTATAACATGAGGTAATAGATATATACCTCCGGAAGCGCCTGCATCGGCCTTCTTCACTTTCACCTTGGCAAGATATTCTGGGCAGTTTCTCTTCCAGTGCCACATCTTGTTGCATTCGAAGCACAGGCGCTCATCTTGCGACGGTGTCTTTGAAGCCCTTGATTTGCCCTTTGTGGTACTACCTAACACCTCTAGCAGCAGCGCCCTTGGCCTTCTTCCTTTGCATAGCGTTTCCTCTTGACCTCAGGTTTCGATGTAACACCTCCGGATTCGGAATGGTGAGCAACATCATTTGACTTGCTTTTGTTGTTGTTACTGTTGAGAAAATTAATCTCAGCAATCTTTAACATGTCGTGAAGCTCGATCATTAAGTATTAACCAAGCTGTTCACTATTAATAATTGGATCCGGACAGGGAGTTGAACGCGCTGGAAAGAGAGTGGATGATCAAATCCATCTCTAGTTTTCTGAGGAATGACATAATCGAGCTTCGTCAGAGCCAGTCGATGTACCACCTTCATCTATAAGTGACCAGATGTACGGTGCTGACAAGGCTACCTTCAGCCTTTCTACAGGTGATGAGCCTGATAACGGTTTCGTAGCGTTCCGTGTGCGGGCATGGGTGTTCAAACATGCCCTTAAGTTCCCCGATCATCTGACACGCCGTCATGGCAACCATGCTCTTCTGAATATCAGTAGACATGTGGCTAACATGAGGCGCATCGACTGAATTGGCAGCCTTCTTCAGTGCGTCGTGAGTAGGCGCGGAGTAGCGGCGGTGCCATTTTCCGGTGCCTTGGGAAACTTCCTGTTCCAACACATGTTGTTTGTTGGCCATCTGTAGGACAATTTTCAGATTTCGATGCCAGTCGAGGAAATTGGTGTCATGAAGATTCTCCATCTCAAGGAGAGACTTGAGCTGGACAAACCTCGTTGTTTACAAGAGGATTAGCCATCTGAATACAACAGCGTAATTCGCTTTAGTGTTGAAATACTCCAATACACAAGGTACTCATAAATAAAATGATAGATGTCCTCAGTGCGTCAGTCGTGCATGCACGGTGTTGAAATACTCCAATGCACACCCTTGGAAGATTTACCCTGAACACCAAGTGCGGTGTTGAAATACTCCAACACTGATGCATCGGTAAATATGTTCCAAGTTAGACTTGACTAGGATGGCAAAACCTATCCGTTTTGCGGCATACCAGATAGGGTTATTTAGTTAGTATTTTAATTAATTAAACGTTTGACTAAGTTAACTCAAGAACCCTATCTCACCCGGGACAGTCAATTTAATGACCTCCTTATTTAATACTACGCGTCACGAGGTAATAACCAATTTATTTAAAAATTCGATATCCAAGATTGAAAAATTCGAGTTTATAGTCGAATAAAATTTGGTTATGAAATTTCGAGTCTTAGTAAATTTTAGGACTCGAACCAATTGATCGTAAAACAATTTTAACCGTTTAAAACTTAGTTTGGATTCACAGACAAGCAAAACGCACATGCAAACAAACACATATTCGGTTTAAGAGGTTTCGACATTGTCAGAGCCTAATGACAATGTCGAAGAAGGTCTGGGACTAAAAGGTAAACTCAACCACAAGGATGAGTGTGGAAAAGTCATCCGGTCGACTCTAACGCTCCCACTGGCTTCATAAGCTCTTCTTGATTGATTGGAACTTGTCGGTCTTCCGGTTGTGGATACTTGCCATACTAGGAAGTGTCATTCGACAAGAACACTTGCTACGATGAGGTAGTCACATCAATGCTCGTCAGGTTCGACTAGGGCGAACGCGATCATTAAATAAAATAGAATTAAAAACTAATCTGTTTAAGATACTACTTTTGAACCCATAAATAATGGGTCAATCCAAAACCAAAAATACAAGTGGGACAAAAATGGGCCAAACCAAAACGCTACAGCCAATCAGAACCATAATATGGGTCTTGCCGAATATGCGCGTTAAACAAACAATTGACGAACTGAAAACATTTGGTGGATTTAAATCGACCAAACATTTCTAAAAGCAATTTGTTTTACTTTCGCGAATTTCGGGTGTAAACCCCAATTCGCGAAATCCACCGGTTTAAGCCGACCGGTTAGGGTTTGCGT
>JBCNJP010011614.1:0-15605 GCA_039602395.1 Deinandra increscens subsp. villosa
GTCTTAAATATATATTTATATCATTTATCCCGTTCTATTATGATTTGATATAAACTTTAACTTAAAATATAATATTTGTAATAATAACAAATATTTAACGTGATTACCTCTTGACGGGTCGTGAAACGAGTCCAGAATAACCAAAATAATAAAGTTGTCCGCTCTTGACAAACGAATAGTCCTTCCCGACTATTTTCTCGCCACGAGCATTTCCCCGTTGTCGGTTTGTCGTTTGGACCTCGTTACGCCACCGAAACATCGCCCGAAAGTATAGACGGGTTTATTATCGTCACTAGTTTACACCCCGATTGCCGCCACCGTGGACCACCTTCATCGACCGTCGACCACCGCAACCATTCTCCGCCATCCGGGTAGTCCATCGCCGCTGCTGCCATGTTCCGTTGTTAACAGTACGTCACCGAATACCATCTCGAACATAGTCGTATACAACCGAAATAATAGTTGAATTCTAAAACAAAAACATCATCACCTTCATCGTTTAACATCGTCCGGCTACTTGAAAGCTAACTGGTGCTGCCGGATTTTGAGCATCACAACGGTGTGAGGTTGCCGGTAAAACAAAACGAGAGAGAGACGGGGTTGCTGGGTTCATGGGGGAGTTGGACGGAGATGGTCAGCACACGGCAGTCGCCGCCGTCGAGGGTTGACGGAACTGGGGGCTGGGATACCGTCGGATCATCGAACAAGAAAGATGGCGGGGGTGAGTGCGCTGGGTCGTCGCCGTGGGACAGCACACCGGCAGAAGGTCGCCGGAAAAACGAGGGCAGCAGGGGTGCGAGTGAGGGCTGCTGGGTTTGCTGCGTTTTCACCGGAAAACGAGAGGGAGGCGAGGGACGTGGGTCTGCCGGAGAATCGAGAGAGAGCAGGGCCGTGTGGGTCGCCGGTTTTGATCGGCCGGAACTTCGAAGAGAGGGGACGAGGGAGGGAAGCTACGGCTCTTTCTCTCTCTCTCATTCTTTAATTTCTTTCTCTCTCTCTATTTCTTTTCTTCTTGTTGTGTTCCGAATTGATATTTCAATTTTGTGTGTGTTTGTTTGAAATGCATATGTATGTATTTATACACAATTTTTGTTGGACAGAATTCTTACACGCAAACATGCTGAGAATGAAGTTTAAGAGCTGATTCAGTAGGAAGGAATGATTCTCATATACACGTAGGTAGATGAGAAGGATACTGAGGAGTAAGGAACAAGCAATTCTTTTATTAGGGTATACTATAATTAAGTAGGTATTATACCCGTATTTTAAACCCGTAAAATAATAAAATATTTTATAAACGGGTTATAAAAATTCCCGAACACCTAAAATATTACGGGAGTATAATAAATATAATTAATATATTTATTCTTTAGTTAAATGTCAATCGGTGATCGCTCAAATTAATTACACGGTAGAATCGTGTGTTCAGTGAGCGTTGCGATCACGACCGTTTCATAAACCGAATACATCTTTTCGACTGAAATTCTTCATTATTATTATAATAATTATTTATGCTTTGCCGAGGTGTTATAATCATCTCGAACGATCAACCGAATTGATTTCGGTTATTATCGCGTAACAACACCGGTTACCGATTCCGTCGTTTTTCGTGCCGAAGGTCGCAATTATATTTTATAACGATTATAAATCAAGTATTAAGCATTACCTGACATTCTAACTTCGCCTAGATGTTATTTTAGTGACGTTCGTACTTAAATACAGTTTATAATAAACTGGGCCTAAATCACTAATTTGCGTCTTCCTGCTTTGTTATAACTCGGATTTGAGATCCGTCTGCGCCCACGATCTTTATTTTTCGTTATCTACCATATTCTATAAATTCGTCCTCTTGACGTTTCCTCGAATGTCGTGTCGAATATTCGTACGCGAATCGTGGCGTTTTTCTATTTATACGTATATATATATATATATATATATATATATATATATTATATCATATTCATTTCAGCTACTTAACAAATATAGCACACGTATATAGTTTAAGTCATAAAATTTTGGGGTGTTACAAAACTTAACAATCTTATTTCATGTCGAAGACATCCCTATTTTCTAAAAACCTCACAACGATAATGAAAGAGATACCTCAAATAATTATAAAAAAAAACAAAACAAAACAACAAAAAAGATAAAACAACAAAATAAATTAACCAATAGAAGAAGCTTACCTAGTTGTATTTTGTATGTATAGTAATTTAATTTTTTTTTGTTGGGTTGGTTTTGTTGGTTAACTAGATGACTTAAACCGTTAAACATGCATTAACGTGTAGATTTAACATTTTCTTTTCACATCTAGTGTCAACCTAGTTCTAAAACACATTGATGAAAACTTAAACAGAGACACGTAACAATAAACATAACATTAACAAAATAAAAACCTACAAGTAAAAAACAACCCGCAACGATAACAAGAAACAACCGAAAACTAATGAAAACTAAAAATAGACACAAAACTTAACAATCATATTTCATGTCGAAGACATCCCTATTTTCAAAAAACCTCACAACGATAATGAAAGAGATACCTCAAATAATTATAAAAAAACAAAACAAAACAAAACAACAAAAAAGATAAAACAACAAAAAAATTAACCAATAGAAGAAGCTTACCTAGTTGTATTTTGTATGTATAGTAATGGAAAAATGGACCTTAATAATCCCAACTATTGCCTGTTGGCCAGGAATAATCCTACCTTCTTTTTTGTCCTCCAGCACTCCTACCTATTTACCATGTTTTTCCTAATAAACCTCCTGTTAAATATTTTAACACCCGTTACTTTTGCTGACATGGAACACCATCAAAGACGCTGACGTGGGCAATTTTTTTTTAACTCTCCCCCTTTTATAACATTCGTGATAAAATTGAAGCCCTAACATTCACAGTTCTACTCCTACACCCTCAATCTCCCAATGAATCCCTAATCTGAAACTCGATTGAAACCCCGATTGATTCACCCGCATTGATTCACCCCGATTGATTGAAGATTGAATGCCGATTGAAGCCCTATGATGAATGACAGAATTAGCGTTAACTTGTACTATGGTGGTGAACTACTACGCGAGCCACTTTGGATATATGCACGAGGAACATCAATTGGGTTGAACATTGAAGTCGACAAGATGTCTTTTTTCGAGCTCTGTGATTATGCTGTGGAATATGGGAACTACAAGAAAGGATTCTTTGAGCTCTATTGGGTAATTCCAGGTATGGATTTTCATGGTGGTTTATTACCTTTGAAAAATGATGACGATGTGGCAATTATGGTAGATTGTTTAGGTTCTAAATTTGATGGAACGGTTGCTGTATATGTGAACCCAATTATCCTAGATTCTGACCCCATGGTTCAAAAAGCCCAACCCACTGTTCAAAAAGCCCAACCCAGTAACCATGCAGCCCAATTAAGCCCTAAGAAAATGTTATGGGATCAGGTTCTGATTCAGAAGATTTAGACTATGTTGTTGGTAAGGATGAGGTAGAGGAAAGTGATGGATCTGAGTTAGATGGATCTGATGTTGATCTAGATGAGTTAACTAGATCTGAAAGTCCTAAGGATTTGGTAACTGGAGCTGAGTCAGATGCAGATGATGAGGAATGGAAAGAATCGGTTGATGCTATCAAAGAGGTGCACAAGGGTGATGAAATAAGAGATAAAGACTTGGTTGTAAAGATATTAAGTCAAAAAGATACTTCCTTTAAAGCTCCAGCATATAAAGATGAAGAAACTATAAGAGATGACGGCTACAGCTCATATGAAGAATCAGATGCTGATATAAACTCACCTGGAGAGAGTGAAGATGATGACATAAGAGGTAAGAAATATAAACTTGATGTTCCTGTTGTTACTGATAATACAGATTGGTCAAGATGGAATTGGGTGGTTGGTACTAGATTTCCTAGTAGATCTGCTTTTAAGGATGCTGTGAGAAGATATGTTGTACACAATGGTAGGAATCTAAGCATTACTATAAGTGATAGGAATAGGCATGGGAGAGTAGGTGTAAGTTGTGTTGAGGGTTGTCCTTTTAAGTTGTTTCTATCTGTAAATGTAGAGAAAGGGTGTTTTATGGTAAAAAAAGGCTCTTACAACACACACTTGTCAAAGAAACATGACAAGGAACATTCAACTGACCACTGAATTTGTAGCATCAGAATTTCTTCCAATTTTCAAGACAAGACCTTTTTGGCCTGCCAAGGATATACAAGAGGCTGTCAAGGAAAAATTTAAGGTGTTCATTGGTAAATGGTTTGCCTATAAAGCTAAGTCCAAGGCTCACAAGAAACTGCATGGATCAATGAAGGAACATTATGGTAGGATTGGTTCATATTTACAAATGTTAAGAGAGATAAATCCTACATCAGTTTTTGAGTTGGTCACTGTTCCAGCTACCTTCCATGGAATTAACAGTGAGAATGATGTTTTTTTTAGAATTTTTGTTTGTTTTGATGGTGTTAGAAAGGGATTTTTAGAAGGGTGTAGAAAGGTTCTATGTTTGGATGGTTGTTTCCTTAAAACCTTCCTTGGAGGAATGCTTTTGGCAGCCATTGGGAGAGATGCGAATGACCAAATGTTTCCTGTGGCTTGGGCAGTGGTAGAAGGTGAAAATAATGAGAGTTGGGGATGGTTTATGCATGAATTGTACAAGGCATTGGGTGTCATATAAGGGGGTAAAGGATGGACCTTGATATCTGATCAACAAAAGGTACTTTGATCTCACATATATATCACTTTCATTTAAATTATAATTCCTAATATCTTGATCTCTATGAAATAGGGATTGCTCAATGGGGTGGTTGCTTATTGGCCAAATAGTGAGCACAGAAACTGTGCTAGGCATATATATGCCAACTGGCACAAGAAACACAAAGGGGATGACCTGAAGGAGCTATTTTGGAGAGCTGTTAGAGCATATTCAGTTGCTGAATTCAACATAGCAATAGATAACCTGAAGGCCCAAGACAGTGAAGCTGCAGATGCATTCCTTAAACAGAATCCTAGATGCTTTAGCAGGTGCTATCTTCATACAGAAACAAAGGCTGATGTTGTTGTAAACAACATGGCAGAAACATTCAATGGTTTCATTATCCAGTCCAGGTATTTACTACATAGCAGTTATTGTTTTGTTAGTTTGTTAGATATCAGATTTGTAATTATGTTTTCCTTACCTACAGGTCTAAGCACATAATTGATATGTTGGAAGATATCAGATTGGCAATTATGTCAAGGTTAAGAACTAAGGCAATGGAAATGGAAAGTAAGAGTTGTGTCATATGCCCTAGGATTATGGACAAGCTTGAAAAGCAGAAAAACAATGCATACATGTGTAAAATATACCCTTCAACAGAGACACTTTATCAAGTAAGGGAATTGGATGATGTTTCAGTTGACATAGAGAAGATGACTTGCACTTGTAGGCAATGGGATTTAACAGGTATGGGTCCTAATATTTTTTTGGCTATTGTTGTTTAGAATGTCATACTAATGTTGTTTATGAAAATACAGGTATTCCTTGTTTCCATGCTTGTGCAGTATTTGGATTTCTTGGTAAGCCATCAGAAAACTATGTGAACAAATTTTATAGCAAGGAGATGTATATGAAGGCTTACAAGTATTCTATCCCACCCTTACCAAGCCCAAAGTTTTGGCCACCTGTTGATTTCCCATTGGAGCCTCCTCCAATCAAGAACATGCCTGGTAGACCTAAGAAAAACAGGAGAAAGGACCCTCATGAAGATCCAAAAAAGAAAGGTAGGTTGACAAAACATGGAATGAAGATGTCCTGTAGTGTGTGCAAATCAACTTCCCACAACAAAACTAGGTGTCCAAATAAGGGAAAGAAGAAGGCAGAGGTGACCACAACAAAAAAACCAAGAGGGAGGCCAAGGAAGGTTGCAAAACAGAATTCTGATATGGGGCCATCTTCACAAGTGATTCAAGTTGAAAAACCAAAAAGAGGAAGGCCAAGGAAACCTCCAACTCCCCAACCAAGCCAATCTTCACAAGTGATTCAATGATGTGTTTTGGTTCTGTTAGCCTTTTAATGGTGTAGGATTTAGTATTTTGGAAATTTGGATGATTTGGAATATGGTATGGATGTGTTTTGGAAATTTGGATGTTTTGGAATATGGTATGGATGTGTTTGTAGGTTCTGTTTTCATGTTTGTGTTTTCTATGGTTAAAATGGTATGGATATGTTGGTATTATGCCATGTTTGTGTTTGTAGGTTCTGCTACTTATGGCAAGAGCACACAAAAAACAGCAATTGATATGGTATCCATTTGCTGCTGCTGTTATCCTAAATTTACCAAAAACAACAGCTGTTATGGCCATTTGCAGCTCCTGTTATGGCCAATACATAGATTAACAATATGACCCATTAACAAAATTGACACCAAGTTTGATAGATTTAAGGCTGTCATTACAACTTAACATTGATAGATCCAAACTGTCATTACAAACATTCTAATATAACACTAATTTGTCCTCATTATCCCTACATAAACTTGACAATGAACATTGCTGTTACAACACAAATTACACAGAAAATTAACTTCTTCATCTTCAGTTTTGCATTTGCTAACTTCTCCTTAATTTTTTTCTTCTCTTGTTCGATGATTCTACTTCTGCAATTTTAAATCCGCAACCACACCCTGAAATGCCATGTTTTTAGCCTCCAGACGCATGTAGCAATCCTGGCTACACACAGCCCTTTCGACATCTTCCTTCCATACAAAAAAACCACAATTGGTTTCCTAACATGAAGAAAAACCAGTATGATTAAAATTGATGTCATTTGGTTTCAAAAGCTCAAATCACAAGTGGTTTCAATCAGATTTGCTTACCGGCCATAGGGAACAACCGTAAAAGTCATCGCCCGGTCTTGTGGTACGATTCCCAGCCGTCCTCCTAACTGCAATTAGTTGGTGAAGACAATAGATGTTACCATCGTTACCAAGTTGGAATAACTTGGTTCGGTTTGAAGAAGTGGATGAGGTAGATGATGAAGACATTTTCTTTCCTGAAAGAGACGGTGAGATCAGGCTGACCACGGGAGGACGAAGATGAATTAGGGTAGAAATCGGTTTGGGGATTTTGGGATTTAGGGCTAAAACAGTTTGGGGATTTTAGGATTTAGGGCTAAAATTTGTATTTGTAAGTGAAACAAGTAACATTTTCTTTTAAATAAAGGAGAATGCCACGTCGGTTAAAAAAGAAGCCAAGTAAGCAGTACATGTCAGCAAAAGTAACGGGTGTTAAAATATTTAACGGGAGGTTTATTAGGAAAAACATGGTAAATAGGTAGGAGTGCTGGAGGACAAAAAAGAAGGTAGGATTATTCCTGGCCAACAGGCAATAGTTGGGATTATTAAGGTCCATTTTTCCTATAGTAATTAGTAATAGTTATACATATTCGTGTATCATACAAGATGTCTTAAAATAGATATAATTAGTAACTTCATATATAATATTATTATATTATTATATTTTAAGGATAAGTTTAAACATAAATATATATAAAATAATGAAAATTTGTAAACATACACCTTTGAAATAAGAAATAATGAGTATTCAAAATTATAAATAACAAATAATTAAGATTTAAGAATTATATAATTATATTTTAAAGTAAATATATAATTAGAATCTTATTATAATCTATTAAATTTTAAAAAATTATTAGAATAAGAAGATTTATGTCACATCCCAACCACTGTGATCGATGTCGGGGTAACAAATAAAGTTATTACCACTGTCTGCAATAAGATTTATCGAGGGCAGTCAAAGTGGGAGACCGTTTGATTTATATGTACGGGCTCGAACATAAAACCACTTAACGTGATTTAACTAGTAATTGTATATATATACAATAGAGAAAGAGGGTTTATGGAACTATGCCCTTTTTTGTCTTTTTCTAAAGAAAACCAAATCTATAATATATATATATATATATATATATATATATATATATATATAGTAGTCAGAAATGTTTGATAAAACTCATTGTAGCCCAATTTGTTTAGCCTTTGCCCCCCTTAATCCAAAACCCAGGTTTAATTCTTTGGAACAACTTTTTTTTACTTCTTTTTTTTTCCTTTTTAGTTCTATTATTTCATATTAATATTAACTCCTCTATTTTTGTTTTTCATTTTATATATATTTGCCATGGCCCTTTTTTGAATAATTACAGGTCATATGCTGCATCTATCCATATGCTTGTCTCGGAAGTGGATGCCTCACAAAGCCATCTTTGTGTAATAGGAAAAAACAAGGGTTAGAGTTGGGAAAAATGGATTTGTTAAACTTTAACCGGTTCCGACCCGGTCTTTAAACCGGTTCCAGGTGAAAAAGCTCAAACCAAAGCGCGGTTTTTTAGCCGGCTCCTCTTTCCCCGTGTACAAATCTATTCTCGACCAAACCGGTTTATAGCCATTTGAAAGAAAGAAAAAATCTGTTAATAGACTTGGGGACCATTTTTTTTATTTTTTTTTTTGTTATTTGTACCATTTTGCCCTTATAAGTTGATATAAATATCTGTTAGGAAATTTTTTTTGTTAAATAACAGCAATAAATTAGAAAAAAAATGTTTTTTACTATCTTAAATATATTTTTTTGTTAAATAACATCAATAATCTAGAAAAAAATTGTTTTTTACTATCTTAAATCTCAAAAGGTTCTTTATTTTCTCAAACCTTTGTAAAAAAAATCTCTTCAAATGACTTCACAAAGTGAAGAATCTTCCGTTGGTATTGGGTCTTCTTCAAGCCAAAACATCATTTTGAAGTTACTCTTATAAAGAGAACTTTGAAAATTAACCACCATAAAAAGTTTTTATTAATGTTAAAAGGTGAACTGGCCCGAGGGCAAACGTCAATGACAAGGAAGTACGCTGCATGGGAAAGGAATCGAGCCTACGAAGAGGAAAAACGTACACGTATGTGAGCTATGAAGGCGGTAAGAAAGATTTAACAAAAGGAAAAAAAAAACCCGGCAAGAACTTTTATACCCGCGAAGGACTCGAAACCGGGTCCCAAAAAGAAAAAGTAACATATTTACCAACTCATCTGAACCTGGTGTTATGAAACAAAGTCGACACCTATGTATATATAAGATATAAGTTTCAGCTGCTTTTCAGGCACGATTCCATAGGCTACTTTCTCATTTGTATATATAAACAACACCAAAAAAAATATTTTATACTGAAAGTGCTTGGATACGGAGAATTTTATTTGAAACGACGCGTTGACTTTAAATATGAGATGTAATACAGATATTAAGTGCACTGACATGAACAATTAAATGTTAAAGATATGGAATATAACATTTTGAATTTATGAGAAATGGGTTTATACAAAAGTTATATAACCCTTATAAATCTATATTTTTTCTATTTTATTCACTTTTTCAGATATTTTTCTAAATTACCGCAACAACGCGCGTCGATCTCTAGTTAGTAACAATTGACGGAACAAATGTTATTATTATTTATACGGTCTATAAAATATTAATACAATATAAAGTTTAATTGTATTTATCTATTAAATTTTAAAATATCTCAATCATTAAGAAAAACCAAACAATACACAAAAACTTCCCAACCCTAGCTGCCCCCTCCCTCCCTGTGATTTTTGATCGTAGTCGCCGCAACCACTAGCAGCCACCGCCGTCGTTGCTGCATATCACCACCACACCGTTTTTGCCACCTGATGTTGTTGACTACAGCCCCACTAGTTTGTTTCGGTTCTGTTCTCTTGCGCCCATTCATTGTACCTCGGTGTCTTAATTAGTTTAATCATTAACTGTAAAGGTATATCTATCTCATTGATAGATTAATTTATCATACTATGTTTGCATGTTTGTAACTAAGATCCTCTTCAAGTTTCACGATTGTGTGTAGGCTATTCACAATACCCTCCCCTCACATTTCACTCTCATCACTTCCTTATTTGCCAACTTAGCGCCATATCACCACCCCACACTCCCCTCACTTTTACTCCTAATATATTCTCCTTACTTTTCCAATTCCTCACTTTACTTTTATTATTATATTAATCAATTAAAATTAATTTAAAGATAAAAAAAATACAAAAAGAGGAGATTCATTAATTAGGAAGAGGGTCGGGGAGCGGTGCCCGCTCTCTTCTCTTTTTCCTCCGCACCGAGAGCTCCTCAGCGGTTTCCCCGAGCTCCACCGAGTCCGCCGGGACGTGTATTGCACATTACCTTAAATCTACTTAATATGTTTTTTGTCAAACCGGTTTTCAAAGAAAACAAATAAAAGATACCATTAAAACCCATCCTATTGAAGGAGTGTTTATAGGAATGATTTATGTTAGCGTTGGAGACAGTCTTACAATAGCCTTTTTCTTAACAATTATTGTACAAATGACTTATGATTATAGATGCTAGATTTTATAAGCATTCACAGCCCATTCCCTATCTTTATCTCTATAATTTATATATTTATCATTACTTTTTTTCTCTTCCATTCACAACCACAATTAAATAATATTTTTATCATTACCTTTTCTCTCTCCAAATCTCAAATTTTACAAATTTACTAAATTTTTCCTTAAATATAAGGATTCACTAAATTTCCCTTAAATATTTATCTCTCCTCTACTCACAACCACTTATAACTACACCTCAAATTTTACAGTTTACACTCATACCCATTATAGGGAACGGGCTGTGAATGCTTTTTATAAATCAAATGGTTGAGATTAAAGGAGAACAAAATAAAAGAAAAGTAAGAGGTGGGTGGTATATCAGATTTTGGTATTCGAAGAAGATGACAAACATTGGGATGTAGACCATCACTCCATCCATCTTAAAACTGATTTTTTTTTTCATTTGAATCACATTCGAAGTGTAGAGGCATTGGACTATGAGATTAATCAAGGATCTAAAGAAACATATATAATTACTTGGAGATGAAAACATTCAAACATCAAGATCATTTAGATATGCAAATTACAAATTGGGTCAATTAATAATCAGATCAAGATGGTTACTCAAATAGTAATTTGGTAAGAACAAAATCTGATAAATTAAGTGATGGTTTAACAGTTTTCATCTCCGTTCACACTCAAAAGTCGAAACCCAATATTCAAATTTTTAAATTTTCTACTAAGAGCGAGCGATTGGAATTTCATATATGGAACACACGATAAAGGGTTGTAATAAATTGTTGCATCACCAAAATGCACACGTATAAGTGCTTGCAACCTGATTCGATCAACCGACGTGGAGCTTTAGTACTGCCAGCGAGATGAGAACTGATTCATGGATAAAACTCGATTGTTTGTTTCGTTATCAACTTCACTTCTAGTGAACGTATTAATGAAACTTCTTAAGAAAGTTCCATAAAAAACTACATGAATCACGAGAAACCAAATCAAAACATCTCTTCAAGCTTCATCATCTGAACCACCAAAACAATATCGCTAAAATTGATATTAGCTACATTGGCATGAACAAATTGAACATTGACACCGTTCAATAATGATATGAGTTTCATTTCATTTATTTCGTTTAGGTAAGGGATATGATATATGTTTTACATACATATAACATAAAACCTTTTTAACGGACTTCCGTTCCAATAACATTTTATCACCCGTTCACAAGCTCTTGAACGAAACATGTAATAAATTAAATTTATGGACTAAACATATAATCTCTCAAAGAGATAGTTTGATAGTAAAATTGTGACTTTTTCAACCAAAAGATTACATGTTCAAATTATGTAAAAAACGATGATTTAGTTGATCAAAAGAAATATAATAAATCAAATTTAGAGTCGAAAACTGTAATTTAACCTTAACATAGGGACCAATTGTGTACTTAACTCTACCTTTTAGTTAAGACAACATATCAACCCATACTCCAGGGGCCATTATTGTATTTCTGTAAATGAATAAGAGAAAGGGGTTAGGGGTTTGTTGGACCGCCAGTCTAACCGGAGGCCTTTACTCCGATCAAGATTCCGGCGAACAGAGACGTCAATGAAGGCGGTGGTCCAGCGAGTTGCCTCCGCCAGCGTTGAGGTCCGATTTCTAACAACACATAGATTCATTGCCCTAATATCTGTATCTGATCTGAATCAGTTTGTATGTATGTATGTATGTATGTATGTATGTATGTATGTATGTATGTATGTATGTGTAATTTCAGGTGGAAGGGCGAATGGTGTCGGAAATTGGGCCGGGGCTACTTGTTCTCATCGGAATTCATGAACTCGATACTGATTCCGATGCCGATTATATGTATGTGTATGTATGCGCTTTCAATTAATTTGTCATTTTTGTTCAATGTAATAATAATTAATTAATGCTATGAATTTGTTTGCAGATGTCGTAAGGTGTTGAATATGAGACTGTTTCCTAACGAAAAAACTGGCAAAACATGGGATCAAAATGTAACTCTCTCATTCTTTCTTCTCCTTTGATTTTGATCAGCATGTGTTTTTGGAAGGATTATGAAATGCAATACTTGTTTGACTATTGTTTGGCATACAAGTTGAAGTATGAGGTCAAATAGTGACTAGTTTTATTCCATAATTTGAAGTGTTAATTTCAGGAGAAACTCATTTTTACATCATACTGTTGATCGAATCCTGAATCGTTATTATAATAAACAGATAATAAGGATGTAAATATTACATGTGGTCATCTGGTTGAGATCAGCAGCAGTCATGTTGTCCATCCTGGTGAGTAGCCTTGGTCCCCCTTTAGGGTGTATGTTAATGATGGTGATAGTAGGATGAGACCTATGAAATTAGAGAGAACAGAGGAGAGGAGATCGAATTCTTTATGTGGTGATTAATCTTAACTCTCTGTTATAATCTCCATATATATACACCCAAGGGGAAACGTAATTCTACCATTAAGGGCAATTACGTCCATCAAATAAATGCTTGATAGGATTAATTAGGTAATTGATTATTTAAGATAAATGATTAAAGTCCACATATAATATATTTATTATATATATATATATATATATACGAAATATATATATATATATATATATATATACGAATTATATATATATATTTGATTAGGGAGAGGATCATTTGAGAACCAACTGGGTTTGAGAACTAAAAAGAACTAATCTCAGCCACTAGTTTATATATATGGAAACCCCCCATGAATTATAGTGGCTCCCCACTCTGAAATTAGTGGTGGAGATTTAGTTCTCAAAAGTTTTCAAAATAAAAAGTTCTCATATGAACCTAACCCTATTTGATTAAATATATATCGTCTAACATAAACAACATATGCCGCACAATCAACAATCTTATTGTTTCTTTTGTAACCGTGAGAGCCTGTTAGGGAAAACAAACTCACCGGACCCATAAATACCTTGCTAAGTAACTAGTGGGGTGGGATAGCTAAAACACAACTTATGCTGGGCAGGTGACCTTCAAGGAGTTTCAACTATATCCTCAGCCCTATGGTAACTTGAATTGGGTGCTTGCTTCTAGAATTCGACGAAACTAGTGTAGTGGTTTGCTTTTTTTCTATTCCGATTAAGTTGGGCGTTTGTGAGGTCAATGGCCATTTTTAACGGTCGTAAAGGTCATTTATCTTTATCTTCTTTCCCATTTTATCATTTTTTTTCATATTCAAAATTAAAGGAAAAACTAAATTTAATGTACTCGAACAAAGTTGAAACTCTAAATGAGATAAATTATATATAAAATTTTTAGTGAACTAATGGATCCTTTAGGTTGGATCTAATGTTTATGTGTATCTTGGCAGGTAATGCAAAAGAATTATGAGGTTCTATTAGGTAACAGCAAAGGCCTTTTACATTTTTTATTTTTATTTTCCACAGAATGCTTTAGTGATATTATTCATTATTTCTGCTAAGTCTAAAATATGCTTTCTGATACTAATTGGTGGTGCAGTTAGTCAATTTACATTGTATGGGATACTAAAGGGTAACAAGCCAGATTTTCATGTTGCAATGGCACCTGATAAAGCAAAATCCATGTATGCTTCTTTAGTTCAAAGATTCCAAACAAGTTACAGATCAAATGCAGTAAGAGGTATGTTAGTTTTTCATTTTCTTATACATACATTCTATTAGACGTGGTGATTTGAACCCATTTGCTTTACAAATGGATCGATTTGGTTTACAAATTATATCTAATGTGTCAAATTCATCAAATATTAAAAATCATCTAAGACTGACACGGGTCAAATTTATGATTGAATGTTGCTTGAATTGCTGTTCAAATGATTTCAAACTTTTTTAATTGATTTATTATTTTTAAATTATATGGTATTTTTGTAGAATAGAACATGAAACTATGAAAGTTAAGACCTTGCCTGTTTCTTTTGCTTCACATTTATTTGACATCTTATACTTAAATACACTTTGTGTGAATTCATAGGCACACAAATAAAACAACACATGTGGTTAACAGAAGTAGAGTAATTGTACGAAAGTTTAGCTTAAAGGAAACCACAGAAAAATTAGCTTACATAGAAACAGATTAAACTAAATGAATTGTGCCAAACTGCATATTTAGGTCGTAAAACCTCCAAATGCATTCTAGTTAAAATTACATATCAATACTTAAATTATGTTAGTTTCTAATCATATATGACACAACAAATTTCTTTTTTATATGAGGTTCACAAAGGCTGGGCAAATAGTGTTAAATGACAAACCTAATGGCCATTTTTACCAGCAGTATAAGTAAAGTTGGTCATTTTGGATGTTGGACTATCTAGGCTTCATGTATAGGATTTGCCAAGGTTTAGTAACATGTGAAAACAGGTAGATATTGGCTGCACGTTGGGTCGAACCACTTATATGTTTTCTATTCTTCTTAATCTTTTTTTAAAATACTTTAAGTATGAAATATGAGTACAGGAACGATACTTTGAAAAAAATAACAAAAAGGATTTAAAATGTTTTACGCATTTGAATACACATCAGGCATGTTTTGACCCAGTTTAACATTAACTTGTTTTTCAATTTTCTCTTTACCAAAAACATGAAATCTGAATTGGCCATTTTCTTATCAGTTGGTTGAAATTGCCACATCTAAATGCAAGATTGCAAAGATAATTGAGCTTGAAAGTCAAAACCAGTGTTTTTGACATCAACTTTTCAACATCTAATCAAAGATTTAGTAGACTAGAAACCTCGTACTTTTTGTTTTTTGTTCTATCAAGGTTTATTTTGCATTTGGATATTGATCTTTTATTGTCATCTTCTGCCATTTTATATTCAGATGGAGAATTCGGGGCAATGATGAAGGTAAGTTTTTATATTCATATAGAGTATTTACAAGCCAGAGTTCATTTGTACACATTTAATCATTGAAACTATTAAATTATATCTTATCATCTTCATTTATACACATTTACATCCAATAATGATTTCAAATTATACTTGTTTAGTTGTTTTATGACCAAACAATCCTATTGCCCATGAGTTTTCCCTAATGGATCTCATAGTTACCCAAAAAAGTTGTCATTGTTATTCTCTCATAAGTTTTATTCTAACACGTAATTCTCTGATCTTTTGAAGGTCAATCTGGTGAATGATGGTCCTGTTACAATGCAGCTC
>JBCNJP010011615.1:0-15602 GCA_039602395.1 Deinandra increscens subsp. villosa
AACCTGCATGCAGACTGTTAGCATCACTAGGAATTAAATCATTTAAGGGATGAGGTTTCGGAGTAGGTGAATAACAATGCGTGCTAGGAGGAGGATAAACCTTAGGAAACACATTCCCATTGTTCTCCATGCCTATTCCGGTTTTTATTTTAGCTCCTCGTTGTTTAACGAGCATCTCTTCAACTTTCATTTGTGAAACGGTCCATCTATCTAACTTGGTCTGAAGTTGAGAGGTTTCAAATTGGGCTAATGTGACTCTTTCAGAAAGCATGTTTATTTCAACATTTTTTGCAAGAAGAGTTTGTTTTAAATGTTCATTTTCATGCATTGCTTCATTTAATTTCACAAAATATTTTGCTTCATTTTCTTTTAATTGGGTGTTCATGGTTTTTAATTCGTTGTTGGTATCAATCAACAATCGATTGGCCTTGTAGATGCCGAACAAACGAATTCTACAAGGATGAGAGCACATATCTTGAACAGATTCATATGAGAGTTCCATTATAACCTTTTCTGCAGCCAGGGCTTTTTCACATGTGCATGCTGGTGTGCTTGCAGTTTTCTCATTCACCTTCTTCTCAGCTTCTTCTTTCTGACAACTGTTAACTGTGTGCTCATTGTTTTGTTCCTGAATTTGAGCTGCAAGAGCTTGATTGATGGCTTCCTCGGTTTCAGAGACCTCCGAACTCCAGTCGAAGTTAGTCAGAAGAGCCACTTCTTTGGTTGGCTTGGCTTCTGCTTTGTCAGTGATAGGAATGGCACGAGTTGCTGGCTCAGAGGTAGGTTCAGTGACAATTGGACTTGGGCACTCCCTTTTGAAATGGCCGAGTTGCTTACAGTTGTAGCATCTGAGCTTAGCCTTGTCGAAACCGACTCTTCCATTTTGGTTCTTGAAGGTGTTTCTCCCAGTGCGTTCGAAGAATTTTCTAGCTCGAACAGTTAACATGGCCATTTGCCATTTCAGGTCAGTTTCTTCTAAATCATCTGGATCAACTTGGTACATGTCCTCAGCAGTCAGAGTCGAACCTTGAAGTTCTCCAGCAGCGAAAGCTTGATAGCTGTTAGTAAACAATGAGAACAATCCCATGTATTCAGGTGAAATCTGGGATGTTTGCTGATTAGTGGCGGAAGCAGATGCAGTTGAGGATGACCCAGATTGAAGTTGTGAGAAAGCTCCTTTGGGTGTGACGGTTGAGATGAAAGCAGAATTTGGAGAGTAAACTTTGGTTGGACCCATGGTTTGATTGTATTCTCTCCTTTGCACATCCAACTCAAAGGATTTAAGCTTGTTAATAACATCCATGAGCTTGTAGTCGGGAAAACTTCTTTCTTGTTTTAGCATGCGGACCTGAATGCTCCACTCGGGAGGAAGAGCATCCAGCAACTTCTTGATTTGTTCTGAGTTTGTGAGTTTCGTATCATATTTCTTCAGATTGCTTGATACAGTTAGGAAGCGATTGGTCAAATCCACTAGCTTTTCGTTCTTCATACTTGTGAATGAATTGAATTCTTTGGTGGCTTGGGCTTCCTTGTCCTTCACCAGGTCTTCATTGCCATCATAGAACTCACAGAGAGCGTCAAACAGACTTTTTGCGTCAGTGTGCTCAGCAAAACGGTTGTAGATTTCTTGTGACAGGCATAGAGAAAGGGCACCGAGAGCCTTTTGATCACGATCAATGAGTTTCAAGTCCTTCTCAGAGAATGAAGACGGAGTATTGTTGATCTGTGTTACTTCACCAGTTGTAGTTGTAGGAACGTGAGGTCCATTGACAATTGACAACCATTGATTATAGTCGGTGTACAAGAAGAACGATTTGAGACATCTTTTCCAATCCTCAAAATTGTCGCCATTGATCAGCCTTGGAGGTCTGTTTGGAGCAATACTCTCAGTGTCACCAGCATTTGTACCTGACGCCATCTTAAATCAGCCTGAAATAAGAAAGACAAAGAACAAACCAAGAACAAGACAAATTGATTAGTTTCGCTGGGAGATATAGTTTCGCCAGCAATTTCGCTCGGAAATCCTGAACAGGTGAACAATTTCGCTGGATTTTAAAATTTCGCCAGCAATTTCGCTTGACAATACTGAACCAGATCAGCAATTTCGCCAACTAGTTTCGCTGTATGCACGGGCAGTACTTTCGCTCGGAAATACCCGATGACACACAGTTTCGCTAGCTAGTTTCGCTGGAAACTGGTTTGAACTTTCGTTCAAGAAAAAGACAATAGTTTCGCTTCTCGATTTTCGGCGAAAGAATAGTTTCGCTCGGTGATGGTAGTTTCGCTCGGTGATAATCCGGCGAAACTGCCAAATGACTTGATAGTTTCGCTGTTTGAAGGCACAGTTTCGCTGAATAAACAGCAGTTTCGCCCAGAACAGAAAACCCTCTTTTTGAAGAAGAAATGATCAGAAATCAACCCAAATCACTATGGATTAATGATCGGTTGATTGCCTAGTGTTCAAGACATCAAAACACACAATATTCAATCAATTTCCAGTCCAAAACAAGCTGATTTCAGAATCAAATAGATTTTTCAAAGTTTTACCCAAAAACACTCAAAAACACCAAAATCAAGAGCACAGAGGCTCTGATACCATATTGTTGGTCCTCACTGATCTTTATCAGTGCAAATGAAGGTGTTTTTGAGAAGAAAACCAAATAAACAACACAATATAAGATTTCCAATGACTAAAATGGTTTTCTAGCCTTGAACAATCTCAATATGAACCAATAGATTGATAAGTGATGATTAACAAGCTACAATATACTGAAATAAGCTCCTAGCCGTCACCAAAACTCACCAAATGAAGATTTCTTGTATTAGGGTTCAAAATGCTTGAGAAAGTTACAAATGGCTGCACAAGGCTGCGTATTTATACTGTCCAGTGAACAGTTTCGCTGGCAGTTTCGCTGGCCAAGCGAAACTGTCACTGAGACAGTCTAACCTAGGTACCGAGCGAAACTGCAGTTTCGCTCGGTAGCTTACAGTTTCGCTAGCCTACCAAAACATAACATTTACAAGAAACTAAACTATTACAATCAAACTAAACAAAAGATGAATTCCTCCCTACATTGATCTTCAGATACGCCTGACAAATTACAACCCAGGACTACTAAGTGCATCTTCGTGGGATACCCAAAGGAAACAATGGGTTACTACTTCTATAATCCCTCCGAAAACACTGTTCGTGTTGCTCGATATGCTGAATTCTTTGAAAAGAATTTTATAGCTCAATAGAACAGTGGGAGAATTGTAGAACTACTAGAAGATGTGTCACCTTCTGAAACAACTAGCAATCATCAACTTGGGGGGGGGGGGAAATGTTCAAAGAGATGAACCTCAAGTCGATGATGTTGCGATTCCACTTCGTAGATCCGAAAGGGTCGTACGTGAACCGGATAGATGGATTGGTCTAGTCGAATCCGAGGATAACGTATCAGGAGATCTCAATGAGCCTCCGAACTTCAAAGCTGCATTATCAGATCCGGAATCTGACAAATGGCTTGAAGCTGCGAATGTGGAAATGAAATCCATGCAAGATAACCACGTTTGGACCCTGGTTGATCTTCCTCCTAACGCAAGGACCGTTGGGAGTAAATGGCTCTTCAAGAAGAAGACCGACATGGATGGAAATGTACACACCTATAAAGCTCGTCTCGTGGCAAAAGGTTATACTCAACGTTTTGGCGTTGACTATGATGAGACCTTTTCACCAGTAGCAGACATTAGAGCTATTAGGATTCTCTTAGCCATAGCAGCGTACTATGACTTTGAGATATGGCAAATGGATGTTAAGACTGCCTTCTTAAATGGTTACTTGGATGAAGAAGTCTATATGGATCAACCTGAAGGGTTCATTGATCCAAAACATCCCAACCAAGTATGCAAGCTTCAAAGGTCCATTTATGGACTAAAGCAAGCATCGAGGAGTTGGAATAAACGGTTTGATGAAGAAATCAAAAAGTTTGGTTTCGTTCAGAATCCCGATGAGCCATGTGTATATCGCAAAGCTAGTGGGAGTAATGTTACTTTCCTTGTCTTATATGTAGATGACATATTGATAATAGGAAAACACATTCCAATGTTGCAAGATGTAAAATCCCATCTTGGAAAGTGTTTTGCTATGAAAGACTTGGGAGAAGCAGCATTCATTCTTGGAATCAAGATCTATAGAGATAGAACTAAGCGGTTGATTGGACTAAGTCAAAGTGCTTATATTGATAAGATCTTGAAGCGATTCAAGATGGAGAATTCCAATCGTGGTATAGTACCAATGCAGGAAGGACTTGGTCTGTCGGTCAAACAAGGTGCTTCTACACCTGATGAGGTGAAGCGTATGCAGAGAGTCCCTTATGCTTCGGCTGTAGGATCTATAATGTATGCGGTGAGATGCACTAGACCCGATATAGCGTTTGCGCAAAATATCGTTAGCCGTTATCAACAGAATCCAGGTGAAAGTCACTGGACTGCTGTTAAGACCATTCTCAAGTACCTACGGGCTACTAGAGATTTGTTTTTGGTATATGGGGGAAATCCAGATCAAGAGCTCAAAGTGACCGGATACTGTGATGCTGGATTTCAGACTGATAGAGATGACACGAAGTCTCAGTCTGGGTACGTCTTCGTTATGAATGGAGGCGCTGTGGATTGGAAAAGCAAGAAACAAACCACAGTTGCTATGTCTGCAACAGAGTCTGAGTACATTGCTGCTTCGGAAGCTGCAATGGAGGCTGTCTGGATAAGGAAGTTTATTAGTGGGCTAGACATTGTCCCCACAAGTAACTTGCCTATTGACATGTACTGCGATAACTCGGGTGCATTAGTCATCGCCAAAGAACCTGGAGTTCAGAAGGGCGCCAGACACTATGCCAGGAGATATCACTATGTTCGTGAGCAGATCGAACTAGGTGAAATCAAATTACTCAAAGTTCACACAGATAGTAACTTAGCTGATCCTTTCACGAAAGCTTTGTCGAGGCCGAAGCTTGAAAGGCATGCCGAGGGCATGGGACTTAAATTGGCTGGTTAAATCATGTATGTCTGATGTTCGGTATTTGGATAAAGGACATTAAGCAATTTCTGTTTATATAATGAAATAAAGTATTTGATATGTTTGATTTCATTTAATGGTTAAGTTGTATCCTATATTTGCATGTTTAATCCTTGAGTACTTGTCAAGTATTCTAAATTGTCCATTGTCGATTAACTATATGGGAGTATAGTTAAACTAAGACAAAATCTGAGTGATTGGTTTGGATGGTCCCACCAAACTCACATGGTATTCATTGGATGCATACTGGACTGACCCACTAACGAATTATCACTTTATGGATCAGCGTCATTAAGTGAAATTCGTAAATGGTTGCTTTATTTATCCTTAGACTTGAGATACAAGCAGGTCATGCATGTATGGATTGCACCTACTTGATATAGGTCTAACTATCCTGAATAAGGTAGTACGAAAGGGCTATTTTCAGTAAGTGTAGTGAAGTATGTGACTTGACACGTGTAGTCAAGAGGATTTGTTCCTTCAGCTTTGTGCTGAAGCAGATACCACTGGGCCCCTCATTGGACTAATTAAGATGTTTGCATGGCCGTGCCCAAATGAAATCTAGAGATGTCTCGATTTGCAATTTGGTAATCTTAAGTTAGTTGTGAGAATGAGAAACAGAATCGTTAAAGTATGGAATGACTTTGATCCGTATCCATATTTAACACGGTATCGGTAACAAAGGGATAGTAAATGACTGTACCATTTAAATACACTTTGAGAAACTGTACTTAAATATTTCTGGGAGCATTGGCGTGTTGCTAGACGCTAACCAATGTTATTACCTTTACTATTGCAAGCTCAAGTGGGAGCTGTAGGGATATGATCATGTAATAGTAAGCGTATGTCCGGATATTATTTAAGCCTACGGGGTCACACGTCTCGACACCAAATGTATTAATATTAATTAATAGTTAATTAATATTTATCACGAACATTTAACGAGGTTTCGTTAAAAACTAACAGTTAATTGTTAACAGAGGGGTGTTAGTTGTAATTAGAGAGAGTTGTAATTGGATTACAATTGAGAGAAGGCTTTGGATAGGGCCTCTAGTGGATTTCGACTAGGGCTCCTATGCCTATCCTTTTACTTGTTTATCAAGTATTCTAATCCTATAAATAGACCCTCTGGGTTTAAGGATTAGTTGCTGCTTTTATCAGATAAAAGAAAACCCTAATTCTCTCTCTCTACTCTCTCGAATTCGGCAACAAGAAAAACCCAAGGGAGGTTGCGATTTCTTGTGTGGTTCGACCAAGCCTACATCAAGAGAAGTTCGTGATCGGTTGCTAGCACATAGCATTGGTGTGTCGTGTGTGCGATCGTAGAGGGATTTATATCAAATCCTCCAAGAGATCAAGTCTTGCCGAGCTAAAAAGGTACACGTTCTAATACCGGTTAATTAGATTAATTCATAGGATTCTTTCCGCTGCGTACTCGTGTTTTGATAAAAGTTATATAACCTAACATGTCCTAGTTCTTTAATTTTATTGCTTTTATAAAAAAAGTAGAATCACAAAGTATTTGTACTTATGGGTCATTAGGTTTATACAACTTCATGGAATTGTGACATATTTGATTTAGTATGCTATCATTTAGTCACCACATTGTCTCTTTTTGCATGGAGGTTGATTTCTTTAGTTGACCTATTTTTAGATTAAAAGAAAAATTGGATTTTTGATTGACTTGCTCATATAAAAGCATATTTATTTATAAAGATGGTCAAATTCTTCAAAATTAAATGTATTAAAAAATAATAACTATTAAGTGGTTGCTCATATTGGTTAACTTCTCATATAAAATCATGAAAGTGCACTTTGTTAAGATATCAATATTGAAAATATTAGTTATTACTAGGATAGAACCCGTATGTTATACGGGTTGAATAATTAAAAATATATATATAGTTGATAATTCATGCATATTCTTCTTATTACCAGAATAACGTATTACATTACATTAAATAAAAAGTTATAGTTATAATTCATAATATGGTATTGGTGAGTCTACTCTCTTTATCAAAAAATAATATATTTAGGGCATGTCTCTACTTGTATAGTTAAAAAATGCAAGATAAACGTGACCATGTTTAAAAAACAATCAAACCCTCAATAGCGATTAACATGAACTATGAATTGACAAACTTGAGACTTTAAATCTGTATAGAAAGTTAGATGAGTATACAGTTTTATCAAAATTATAATAAACACATTCTAATTGTTGAGTATAATTCTTGAGTATAAATTCTAAATTATAATAAAAAGATTATAATGTTATCAATAAAAATATGTTATGTTGATATACATTAGAAACTTACAACTGTATTAGTCGCGATGTCTAAAATTTTCAAATTGGATGAACATGGCTCATTTGATATAGTAGGAAAACAATCTAATATTGGATAATATGAACATGATTTTTTGTTTCTTATGAATTTCTCTATAAATAGTATCACCCATAACGCAACACTGATTGAATTTGTAAATAGTATTAGGTATTCATTAATTAAAATATCAAATATGATTTGCTCAATTATATTTGAAAACAAATAAGTGTTTATTGGTATTTTATAAGTTTCTAAATATTTTTTCAAATGAAAATAATAATAGTTTAAAAATTATTTTTATATAAAAATAAGATGTAAATTAATATATGATTGTCATAATTCCATAAATATAAATAGATAAAAATATATCATGATTATAAAATACGATATAATTTTCAATAAAAAATAATTTATTAGGGAGTAGATTTAGGAGGAAAATTTTTGTGAGAATAAATTTAATGTTGACATGTGTCAACAACTGTAATTGTTTATTAGATTAGGAAGATTTAATTACATCCATATTTAAAAAAGGCTATGCATCGATCCGGTTTAACTATATGTCCTTTATTTGGTTTGTGTAAATAGTATCCAATACACTTATAAACATATGTTTTTCCTACTTGGTTTATATTTTTCTTGAATTTTCTCGTGTTTTTTTTTGAAACGGTATCAATCATTCGACCTTGGTCTCACGTGTAAATCTACCATTATAGGGCTATGTCCAAGGTCGATTACTTGGACCTTCATGAGAACCAAGACACCCCCTTCTGAAGCTTCTCCTGACAGAATCCCCCACCTGGGACTACTTGGGGTAAAGCTGCCACCCCTTGGATTCAAACCCGGGTTGCATAGCGGCCAGAGCCCAAAGAGCCCAAAGGAATAACCACTGGGCCGTAGCTTCGTAGTGAAATTTCCCCGTACTACCGTAACAACGCGCGATCAATCTCTATTTAATATTACTTAATAAATTAATTAATTAATATTGGGATGTGGCCCAGTTTGAATGTATGGCCCAATAATTGTGTAAGCCGCCGCCTAGTTTTAACCTACTCAACTAATAATATCAGATCTCCGGAGGATATCATCATCTATCATCTTCTTCGGTGGTGGTACCATATTTACGATGGTCGATCAGTAGGTGTGCGTGCCGGCTAGCTTTCAGATCTCCCCGTCAGGAAGACATGAAGTGTAGACCGAGATGGGTTGTGGGTATCTCGATTCGAGGTCGCCGGCCGGCCGGAGAGAGATCGTTTGGACATGAAGGAAGATCAGTTACGATGGTCGATCAGCAGGTGTGCGTGTTTGGCCGGAGAGCCTTCAGATCTCCTTGTCATGTCAGACCGAGATGGGTTGTGGTTAGCTCGAGGTCGCCGGCCGGCCGGAGAGATATCGTTTGTGGTGGGCAAGGAAGATCAGTTCATTAATCAATCAGAGTTCGGAAGCTCGAAGCATATCTGGCGCATATCTGGACTGGAGGTATCAGTTTCTTATCGATTTGAATAATTATTATTATTATATTCTTATCTAGCTATTTGAAGAATTTATGTTTTAATTTTTCAAAATCAGGATATGTTAGGTGCTTTTGTGTTGGGTTATGCTACAGATTGTTTAATCATGTGTTAGTTAGTTTGGATTACAATCTTGCATTCCCCTCCCTACCGTTAGGATATAGTGTTTCTGTTTTATCTAGTAGCTAAACTTCACATGATGATGGCGTGGCGGCTAAGGAATTGGATAGCTTTAGCCTTATTTATAGTTAGTTCCATTGCCTTTGAATTGCCATTTCAAACCATTCCATTTTCTGGATTTCCTCTCTCAACCGCTCGATCTTCAACTTTGCTTCGTCATTGACTTTGAATGCAACTCATAATCGATCATAGTCTTCTTGTTTTAGATGAGTTGATGCTGCTTTTCGTTGCTGATCCTGAGCTGTCATTTGCACCTGTCTCAAATCGATGATATTGCTCCACGAAATAACAAACATTCCAGGCTCCCCCCCCCCCCCCCCCTAGATTTTTTCAATTCCACTTCTACTTGTTATCCAAGATTGGGTCACGGCTGTCTGTCGATAATCCTCTGGTTTCTAGCGTTGTATAACCGGTACGCCTTTGATCCCGGTTTGGTATCTAGATGGATGGATTTAGGGTCTTGATCGATCATTTCAGTTTTCTTAATCAAACATCCAAACACATACTTTAAGATGTCAAAGTTCTGTTTATTGTTCTTGTCTTCAAACTTTTGAGTTCAGTCATCAAAGTTTGAAGCCTCTCTTTTTTCTCTCGATCGGCACCTACTTGATCGCTTCCCTCATCTCATCTGTTTTTACCTTCTACTTTTAAATTTTCAATAATATATTTCACAATTCTCGTAAGATATACCATTGGCGAATTCAGAATTTTATTCAGCGGGGGTAAAAAAAGTGTTTCAGAAATAGGGTTGATGATTAAAATGGGTCGTAAGTACAATTAGAATATATAATAAAAACGATCTAGGTTCAACTCCTATACGGACGATTTAAATATGGTTGGTAAAAGAGTGCTTCTCACATCCTACAAACTCATCACATTACCACCTTAAAGTAACGATACTATCTAGTGACAACCAAAATGACGAGTGTTCAGCTTCTTGCTATGATAAAAAAAACAAAAAAATAACTAACTTTTGTATGTATTGTTGATTATATTGATTTAATATTTACAGAGTAGTTTAGTTTAATATATAAAGTAATAATCTATTATAAGTTTGAGATCATATCCTAAAAGGAATAAAATATAATTATTACAGTAGTAATTTACTTTATGAGTTATGATGATATTTTTATATTTTATAAAGATTTTTTTTAATATAGTAATTTAATATTCTATAAATTTGTGTGTATGTAAACACCTTCGGACTCTTTTATTCCCTTGTAGTCAAGTTAATTATAAAGAAAATATCTTTGAAGAAGACTAATTAAAGGACTAGGTCACATGTGTTTTTCAAATATTTGAAAGACCTCAAATGAACAAATGATGAAAAATTGAAGGACTTATATATAGTTCACTCAATCTAAAAGGAATTGTTTTTTATTTATTTGTAATTCAGGTAATTTTCAAGGGATTAGATGTAAATTTCTGTTTAATAGCTTTTGAAACCCCCACGAGCTCAAATTCGCGTATTTCAGATCCCCTTTCAGCCTTTCTTCTTCATCTTTTTTTATACAACTCCCATGGATTTCTCTTTAAAAAAAAAAAAACTCATCAATCTCATTAGATTTCTTCTCCTTCTCTATTTGAAAAGGGGCCTTCTAAAATATTTCAAAAATTTGTTACTTCTTAGATGGATCTTAGTGGGGCCTCTCTCCCTCTCAAGCCTTGGTAAATAATTTTTTAGAAAGTGTTGGTAGTATTTTTTTGTTGAAAATAGGGAAATTGGATTTTAATAATCCCAAGTTTCATGTATTGGACGAGATTAATCTCACCTTTCGAAATTGCTCTCACAAACTAATGAAAGTTGAATTTGCATACTGTATGACCTATATGATATGTGATTAGTGCAATTATATGTGTTCGTATGTAAATTGTTGGTTGGACTTTATAAGTCAAAGTGATGGTTTCAGTTAGAACATAAAGTATGATGAATATGCATAATGGAAATTGTTAGTACCTAAATTGCTAGATTAAATGATAAGGAATACTAATGAGTTAATTGGGCCCATTTTTGGCTTTAAGGAGTTTAGAGCCCAAACGTGTTAAACGTCCAATTAGAATCAGTATCAATTACAAGCCCTAACACGTTAAAAAGGTAAAACGATGATTCGTAAACTCTAGTTAAAAACGAAGATTTCACGGCTTACCGTTAGATTGTGTTTTAATTATCGTTTTGAATGTTATTACGTACTTCCTATTACTATTAATATTATCGACCCTTTTGGATATTTACATTATTATTAGTATTTTGGTGTTTTACGTATTTATATATATATATATAAATCTTTTATGTGTGTATTAAAATGACCGATATCCCACCGATATTTCACCGAGATAACCGATATCCCATATATCGGTCGAGATCAGTCCTCGACCGTATTCCGAATTTTTACCGTATTAACTGCATAGATCAAAACTACAAAAAGACTTGTCAACTCACCGAAGAGCTCTCAAAGGGGCTAGTCTCAAATTGGCTCGTAAAAGCTCGCCATTTTCCGGAAAAATAAATTGCTCAATCTGTTGAACAAAAACAGAAGTATCAACTAGGTTAGAGGTCTGTATAGACAGAGATAGAAGGTGAGATTTATTTACCTCTTGGTGGCACTTTATATAGTTAGGAACTGGTACATAGTGGTCAGCCCACATCCCCCACAGTTCTTCGAGCAATTGTGGAGGATCTGGATCTGTAACAAACATTCACATTAACTTCTAAAACTGAAAGCACCCACAAAAATGAACTTATAAAAGTAAGCCATCTTGAATCTTGGTGAAAACTGAGTGATGGAAATAAACCCTAGAAAAATCAGAGTGGACCTAAAGGAGGCTCCTGATTTAAAAGGTTCGCTTCTTGTTCAAGAACCCCAGCGGATTCATCCATTCTCTCCTCCGAAAGTAGGAACAAATCTGTGACCTTAACCTACAATGGCAGTATTTGATGAAATCGATATCCATGTTAAGTTTTGTTTGGGAAAAAAGAAACTTGTGTGATTTGTAATGATTTGTAAATGGCTCCGTACGTTGTTATTTATTAGCATGTTTTTATTTTAATTTTAGAAAAATTGGATTCTAATAATCCCAAGTTTCATGTATTGGACATGATTAATCCCATCTTTCGAAATTGCTCTAACCGAGCCCAAGTTTCAAACTATTTTCTCCCATCAATCCCAAACTAACGGAAGACTAACGGAAACTTAACGCTGTTAGTTTTTTTGAAACTTGAGATTATTACCAGCCAATTGATGAAACTTGGGTTTATTTGGGATTATTTTATATGAAAGTTGGGATTATTGACGGTAAATTGATGAAAACTTGGGATTATTTAAATCTAATTTTCATAAAAGAACTAACAAAGTTAGTCTTCCGTTAGTTTGTGATTGATGGGAGAAAATAGTTTGAAACTTGGGCTCGGTGAGAGCAATTTCGAAAGGTGAGATTAATCTCGTCCAATACATGAAACTTGGGATTATTAGAATCCAATTTTTCTAAAATTAAAATAAAAACATGCTAATAAATAACAACTTACGGAGCCATTTACAAATCATTACAAATCACACAAGTTTCTTTTTTCCCAAACAAAACTTAACATGGATATCGATTTCATCAAATACTGCCATTGTAGGTTAAGGTCACAGATCTGTTCCTACTCTCGGAGGAGAGAATGGATGAATCCGTTGGGGTTCTTGAACAAGAAGCGAACCTTTTAAATCAGGTTCCTCCTTTAGGTCCACTCTGATTTTTCTAGGGTTTATTTCCATCACTCAGTTTTCACCAAAATTCAAGATGGCTTACTTTTATAAGTTCATTTTTGTGGGTGCTTTCAGTTTTAGAAGTTAATGTGAATGTTTGTTACAGATCCAGATCCTCCACAATTGCTCGAAGAACTGTGGGGGATGTGGGTTGACCACTATGTACCAGTTCCTAACTATATAAAGTGCCACCAAGAGGTAAATAAATCTCACCTTCTATCTCTGTCTATACAGACCTCTAACCTAGTTGATACTTCTGTTTTTGTTCAACAGATTGAGCAATTTATTTTTCCGGAAAATGGCGAGCTTTTACGAGCCAATTTGAGACTAGCCCCTTTGAGAGCTCTTCGGTAAGTTGACAAGTCTTTTTGTAGTTTTGATCTATGCAGTTAATACGGTAAAAATTCGGAATACGGTCGAGGACTGATCTCGACCGATATATGGGATATCGGTTATCTCGGTGAAATATCGGTGGGATATCGGTCATTTTAATACACACACAAAAGATTTATATATATATAAATACGTAAAACACCAAAATACTAATAATAATGTAAATATCCAAAAGGGTCGATAATATTAATAGGAAGTACGTAATAACATTCAAAACGATAATTAAAACACAATCTAACGGTAAGCCGTGATATCTTCGTTTTTAACTAAAGCCAAAAATGGGCCCAATTAACTCATTAGTATTCCCTATCATTTAATCTAGCAATTTAGGTACTAACAATTTCCATTATGCATATTCATCATACTTTATGTTCTAACTGAAACCATCACTTTGACTTATAAAGTCCAACCAACAATTTACATACGAACACATATAATTGCACTAATCACACATCATATAGGTCATACAGTATGCAAATTCAACTTTCATACATGTATAGAGCAAGTATAATCACAACTTCAATCTTAATTGATTTTAGAAGGTAATATTTTTGTTTAGATTTTTTCAGTTATGTTGCTATAATTGGCCACTTTTACCATCCTACTATTTTTTTCAGCATTCCATGTTTAAAGATGGTATGTAGTATACTAAAAGACCTTTCCAGGCATATATGACACACCCTCTAACGATTTTTCTATGATTTTATACAAGTTTTCTAAAAACAGGACAACAACTTAATTCATTCCAAACCGCATGCTGAGTAATCAACATAACTGCGGAAATCATTATTGTTTGACCCTTTTAATATCCAAATCAGTTTCAGATTTATAAAAGTGAGTTGAAGTCGTTTCAAAGACCTTTCCAACCATATAAGCCACACCCTCATTGGATGCTCGTGTAATTTACTACAAATTTTTAAACATGGTTAATACTGATTTTTAATCACATCAACTTCGTTTTACTTTCATTAAAAACTCACCTAGGCATTTTATCAAACACCTTGTGTGCAATACTCATAGTAAGTCTAAATCAACCTACGTTGCTTTGGTTAACATTCCATTACTTGCAAATCATGTACATCTTCTATTTTGCAAGTTTACATTTAACTTGGCTCAGGTCAAGACGGGTCATTATAAACTCGTTTATTTTATTTTGTGTCAAGATGGGTCATTAGAAAAACGAGTAATTTGGTTCGAGTTGAGACAAATCATTTAAACAAAACGGTTAATTTGGTTCGGGTCAAGACGGGTCATTCTAGTCGAGACAACTCTTTAAGGTCCTGCAGCCTTGGCTCAATGGATGATATATATATGAAAAAAAATTCTTGCAAGTTTAGGATAAAGAACTCTTGTTCCTAGATGGATTTTTTCAACCCATTCTAAAAAACTAGTCAGTGACCCGGGTAAATACCCGAGACTGTGATATAAAAAGAATTAAATGAAATATAATATAAAAGTAAATCCGAAATATATTTGCTTGGTATTTCTGATAAACAACATTTCCCAGATGCAAAACTCACAAACATAGATAAAGAAAAAAGATGTGTTAGAGGGAACACTGTTAGAACTTATTTATGTTGGCAACACAAACTATTTATCTTTTTGGTGATTATTTGTAATTTGACTTTGGTTTGTACTTAACTTTGATTATGTACTTTGTTATCATTGATTATGTCTATGTATGATGTTTTGACTAAGTGTTAGCGTACTTGTGTTTTCTCCTTAGCGAACTTCTTGTATGTTGAACTTAGCGGACTTGATTAACTCTTAGCGAACTTGTCATTGTACTTAGCGTACTTGTTTGTTAACTGTCCTAGCGAACTTGTTTTTGCTCCTAGCGAACTTGATTTGTTCCTAGCGAACTTGATTTGTTCCTAGCGAACTTGATCTATTCCTAGCGTACTTAAGTTGTGCTTAGCGTACTTGTTAGCGGACTTGTTTGTGTCTAGCGAACTTGTTAGCGGACTTGTTTATGCTTAGCGTACTTGTTAGCGGACTTGTTTGTGTTTAGCGAACTTGTTAGCGGACTTGTTAATGCTTAGCGTACTTGTTAGCGAACTTGTTTAATACTTAGCGTACTTCTTTATATGCTTAGCGTACTTCATATTCTGTTAGAATATTTTGCTGAATTCTAGGTAATGATTGGTTGTTGTCAAACATTCTATTTGTCCCTAGGCTCTCTTGTAGTATAAATACCAAAGTGAAAACCCTAAATACGTGTTCCTCCTGGTCAATTCTACAAGAGAGCCTTTGTGTGTGTGTTCTTGGTGTATTTTGTGTGTGTTCTTGAGCTTTAGAGATCTATGGGGTGAAATCAACCAAGATTGATCATCACACTTGTTTTCCGCACCTGTGTGATGAATCAAATGAGAACATTGTGCTCAAATCAGGTCCTAAC
>JBCNJP010011616.1:0-15598 GCA_039602395.1 Deinandra increscens subsp. villosa
CAATCCGTCCTTTCAGGTCATTTTCTGACATTAACTAAACGTAAACTGTATTAAATGTTATGTGAACAATTATGTGTTGACTTGTTGACTTTAGCAATTAGGGTTTTGTGTGATCATCACTATACGAGCATGCACTTAGTTCAAACGATTGATATTCTATGGTTTCATCATTTATGATTTCATGAGAGATATTTATATATATAAGTTCACACGATTTATTCTATCATTTTATGTGACGTTGTGCCGTAAAATCAGACGTATTATTTTACGATTTTATTAGGGTTAAATCTATGATTTTATGTGAGCTTAGAGTTTATATTTATGAAATTATTATTATGATTTTATATGGGTAAGACGAGGCTTATACATTTTATAAACGTTACACGATTTATATATTTTGACGCTCCTCGTATATTCGTTATTTACTTGTTCCTTCGTTAACCTCCGTTAGAGCCGTTAGGTTTTATAAAACTTCGAGGGGTTATGTTGTCATTTCCCAAACATGATTTTCTTTTATTAAACTTAGAGGGACCATTCTGTAATTTCCAAAACTTTGATCCTAAATGCAATTGAATTGAGATCGGTCTGTGCGTGTAACCGACTGAAATCGAATTCAAGGGGGAGACATTCGGTTTCGACCGAATCATCACTCTTCCATCAGTTTCACTTCGCCATCACAATTAAGCCAATGATATGCACCTATCATTCACACTGTTTCTCTCTCACGTTCTCTCGTCCCTCACTCTCACAGTTTTCTTTTTTTTAAAGTTTCCGGCGAACTCAAGCAATTCCGGCCAAACACTGTTCGGTCGACCTCCATTCGATCACCATCGTGATCGCCTTTCAACATAGAGCAAGAACGTGTCCTCAATTTTGATTATTGAAGCAAAACGCGGAGTTGTCGTCAAAGTTTCGGGATCGATTTCGGTGTCAAAAACTGATTATATCTCATCTTCGATCCAAGGTAAATATCCCTTATGTTTAGTCGCATCTTTTTCTGGGTCTATTTATGTTTTCGCGATTTTCCGGTGACCGGAATGAAACTCCGGCCACCGGAGTTCTTAAGGAGGAAGATGACGCGAGCCATACCCTGTATATATACATTCTGTTTCGGGTTATAACATTAAGGGTCGGGTAGCCCAATTGGTTTGGGCGCTGTGATGATATGCAGGGCGCGCGAGTTCAAATCCCCTGGCCAGCGTTTTTTTTCCTTTTTCTGCTTTGTTTCATTGGTCGAAAGTTGCTCACTGTTGAGGGTTAAATATATTCTGATCCATCTGTTTATCAATCAGGAGATCTGGCCCAGTGGTTTAGTCATTGTGTTGTGTTTCGGAGGTCACGGGTTCGACCCGTGTGACCTCCACATTTCATATTTTTATTATTTTTGTATTGTTTGAGCATTTGGTTACTAGTTTTGGTACCAAAATTGTTCCTTCTCATATCCTAGCCCCGTAAAAACATATGTGGAACCATTAAAACCTTGTAAATTATATTTTGGGTTATAAAATATGCTTAACTTGTTATTTTTAATTAAAAATAGACTTCTAACATCTATATATTATATATATATATATATATATATATATATTGATATAAAATCATGGTTTTACAAAAAGGTAAAAATATATAAATATGGAGTAGGTTAATATATAAACTTATGCCGTCAGATTTTTATTGAATAACCGAATATCCTATGATAACCTATATTATATATATATATATATATATATATATATATATATATTGTTCTCGCGAAATTCGTTATTAACGTCACTCGAACATTTAGTTAAATATACAATATATATATTAAATATATATATATATATATTTATTATTGAAACCCTTGAACTTAGAAAATATATAATATTGTTGTATATTGTATTTTCTCGCGTATTTCGATAAACGCTCAGATTTGGCACGAGTGCCATCCTCGACTTATTCCGAACTTCACGATCACTCGTTTTGTCGTCTTCGTTAGATATAATAGTTTATAAAACACACACTTATACATTTATGCTCGTTAGGTGATTGATTGCTTGCACAAGACTCGTATTTGCTACTTGACTTAACTGTTTGTCTGGAAACTTTGCTGTGCAACCTAAGGTGAGTTTCACGGCCCCATTTTACTGCTTTAATCCTTTTGGGGGAGATTAACATGCATGAACTATACAACTGAGATAATTAGACTTTTATATATCACTTGAAGTACTTGAAGCACAGATACAACAAAGTCCTTCCTATGGTACCGTTAATATTAATGACGATAGCGGGAAATATATTGTAGTACTACTGGGTCTGACAAACCCCACCCGGGCCAGTCGCTCTGGCACGATTGGATATCGAACGGGTGTTATATTCGTCCTAAACACAACAAGGCAAACTGCATAAACTCTAAACAACTGTTAGCTTCGGTGACCATCAACGTGCGTAGTTTCATGTATATAGCCTAGCTAGCTATCTGATATATATTAGTGATTATGCTCTTACAACTTGACTGTGGTTGAACAGTCAATCTCAAACTCAACTGACTGTTGTTGAATAGTCAATCTTAAACTCAACTTGATTGTTGTTGAATAATCAATCTTAAACTGAACTTGAACTGTTTTTGAACAGTGGCACTACTTTCAACTTTAACTGTTTTTGAACTGATAAACCTGTGAACTCACCAACCTTTGTGTTGACACTTTTTAGCATGTTATTTCTCAGGTTGCGGATGTTCGAGTATCACGAGTACGCATGCATGAGTCTTGAAACACTTTTAATGTCTTTGAACAAGCCACGTCACCTTGGGTGACAAAGATTTGACATAAGTACTTTTATTGTATTTACGCTTCCGCATTTGTAAAACTCTAATTATATATTTTAATGAAATATGAAACGTTTTTATTAATTATTGGTCCTTTGGTGTAACTAATGGACGGCGATCCTGGTTTGTCACGCTCCCTGCGGCGCGTTATCGCGCGTGGGATTTTTGGGGGTGTGACAGATTGGTATCAGAGCCATTGGTTACAGCGAACTAAGATTCGTCTTAGACTGTAACTGATTTTGCATTAGTTGCACTTAAACATTTCTCTCATGCATCGTGATACTCACTCCTACATCGCACCTGGTTTACGATTTGTCGTTTACATCATCCAATCCCCTTATACTCACGGCGAGGAGCCGGTTAGTCTTGAGTCATTTTTCTTAACTCTCTTTTAAGTTTTGTACCCCTTGGTTAACATTCATGTACGACGAGACGTCGAATCAGATCGAAGGATCACGTTTATACTTTTGACAAGCTGATTGCTACTCGGGATTATTCCTGATTGAACAACTGGGTGTAGCGCCCATACTATGGATGTATGCTGCATAGGGAAGGTGGTGTAATACCTCTTCTTGTCCTTAAACCACTATCTTAGCTTAGGAGGTTCTTGTTATACCTGCCTTACGTATATCTCTAACCTCATCCGTTCAGGGAACGTTATCTCGATGTGTTAGTAGCGCGATTATTTAGCTTCACTAGAGTTAGCAGGGTATGAATTCAAGTAGCTGCCTATGGGGCATTTATATCAACTTTCGTTATCCTGATCGTCTTCACATTTGCTGTGATCTCTTAAGATCTTTCCCTTCTCGATTTTATCGCGTTGTGCGTTGAAATAATACAACTGGAGTACAATTCTTATAACCCCAACGAAACCTGATGCGGGTCGACTGAAATTACCTCTTTATGTATCGGATTGCGATCACGCCAGTATGTGTGATACTTATTCTCTAACTTCGAGCTAAGCTAGGGTCGTTGTGATAAACCCTACTCAGATCCTATTGAGCTAAATTTCTGGCTGACTCGCTTCAGGTGGGTCATTCCAATCTGAGTGAGCACTCTATTCTCGAAAACTTGTCTCATTAACAAATTCTGGTCAAGATAACCATGGGTTAGTGACCACACCATACTTGGTAGCTAAAGTAAGAGGAACTAGGATGATCATAGAAAGTAAATCACAGTTACGGGTGCACACGTAAATGTAATTTGCAGTGTATGGAAATCCTGGAGAATCCTACTAGGCAAGCCAATGGTCGTATTGGGACCAAATTCCTGTAAATTTTGTTTTTCCTCGTGGTATTGAATGTTGAACATGTTGAAGTCAATCGAATGATCGAAGTCATCTATCTTTGAAAACGCTATCGCACCTGACTTTGCCCCTTGTACTATTGGATTCTAATCCATACGTGAACCCTTTTGAAGCATATTATGAAAAGTTGGTCCTGGTAGGACACCGTCACACTCGCGTATTTCAATGACCAGTCTTCCTTAACTACGAACACTCTCGACGAAACCCTTGACTGGTTTAAACTCATTCTGAATCATAATATCTATTTTTGCGATCTTACCGACCTTATCAATCCCTGGAACTTTACGATCGTGAGATAACTTGGACATACATTCACCGGACGGATACCTAGACAACGTTAGATGAATGAATTGGATAAATCGTATACCGTGAGCACCGGGGCATATTTATTGGCTGAAAGCTCTTGTGAAGTTACCCTCTGAAGAATTCATACTCCCTGATTTTCTTGTGCGAACCAATACTTGCTGCCAGCGACATCGACACAGTTGTACAAACTGCCTACCACATCGCAAGCATATTTAGCTCTAGTAGGGCTAATAGTTAGTGAGAATCCTTTCTGACTTTCAAACTAATGATTCTCAGGTTTAACGTAAGGACTATTCTGATTGATCTCCTGAGCCTGAACTATCGATTTTTGTTTGCATAATTCAACCTTCCATGATTTAGCAACCGACAATTTCTGATTCTCGTGCTTTGTAATCCTTTATGCCCTGAATAAGCTTCTAAGCTTTGAACCGAAAGGCGTTACACTTTCGGTTAATTTTTCTACTAGTTAACACCATTGATGATATGACAATCTTGTGCTTCAATCGCAATAACAATACCAAGCCTTATATGGAAACTCTATTAACACCCATCGAGCATGAACTTCTTGTTATCAATAGCTAACTGTGCGATCAAACTATATTTACCCTTCTTACACATTGAGTACACCAAGTTATCCATACATTTTGTATATTAATTTACGCTCCTCTCATAGCAACTATCGATAAAATTCTGGTACGCGAATCCTCATCGTCATTTTCAGAAAATTTTCATGGATGACCCTCCAGCTTAAACTTAAACCTTGTGGCCTATTTAAAATTTTGATCGTCTTGAAATTTGAAGCTCTATGATATCCTTACTGCGCGTGCCAAACTCTCGACGATCTTCGCTAGAATGGCAAACCGTATGCATCTCACTGATATTGTGAATGGAAATACCTACACCTTTGTTTGTACAACGTATTGAAGTTTTAATCTCTCATCCCTTTTACATTCAAACGTATGGGAGAAACTTGGAGTCCTCTATTTCCGATAAAAGTATACAATGTGGTTTGACTAATATCTAGTAATGGTGGGTAGTTGGTACACTTTCAAGGTGCTGGTAGTGTGGTGGGTTAGCTGCTGGTACACCCTATATATAAACATTGGTGGCACGTTGAAGTGGGACCAGTACCGGACCAACGATTGACTTTAGAGTCATACACAAGAGCCTCGTCATGAGAAACTCCATCTAACACGACTAGGTCCTCGACAGAACTGCTTAATGCTACTTTCTCCGAGATTACAGATATCCCTTACGTATTCCTACCAAAAGAGACATACCCAAAATAATCAAACTTCATGCTTTCAATTGTCTGAGTCTAGAAGGAAACTTGTCTAAAGCGAATTTCCTGCCATGATTTAGACGCGAGTTTTGACTCAGATGAACATCAATGTTTTGAAAACCGGAGATTTTCCCTTATGAATGACAAGCCGCCTGATCGAAGGATCAACTCCAATTTGTAGAAGCATGTGTTAAGAAGTAGATCGACTTTCGTTTAAGGGACACTGATTTTAGGTCGACTGCGTTGTTTTTATGAACTCTCTGGCATTCACTGAGGTGATAGGCCTGATCCTTTTCTATGGAACACCCGGTTTGATCTTTTGACCCGCGGCAAACTTGCACTAAACCCCAGCAAAAATGCATATATATAGGCAACCCAAGCCAAAGCCGCTTTTGAACATTCTGATGTTCTGTTTCATTAACACCCTTTCATAACATCTTTGTGCTACATCTTACTTTTGACAATCATTTGGATTGATGTTTTGACAAGAAAGGAATCAAGACGCATGAAGCGCAAGGACATCACGGAGACTGGGCATGCCGGTGAGCTTAAACAATGAAGATTTTTCTAACGAGACGTTAACCCTATTGGATTGTATAACCGTTGACACGTTCATTTCGATATCGGTCTATGCAAAATTTCTTGCCAAATCCTGTCAAGCACATATATACCTCTCTCCGAATTTTATATTATCCATTACGTTATTTGCATCTTCCCTACTGGTACCTTTACCCGTGCTAGTTTAAACTCACATATCATTCTTGGAATGTATAGTTTCGGTTATCATAAGCTGGTTATCTGATCGCTTACGAGAATTCACAAACAAAACCGTTGGCGCTCTTCATATTAAATTTTCTATTCTCCTGCTTGATAAGCACCTTTCGATATTCGGTACCTCATACTTTACACTTTGTTTTGTTGAATTTTCGCCCTTATTTTTGGATTCTTTAGCAAGGTAATACGCATGATGATATGTTGTATGATATTGAATTCCAAATTGAATTTTTAACCTAATTGTCTATGTGATTGCTTGAATAATTTCTAATAGAATTGAGTAATTATTTTCTAAAATAAACTGCTACATGTTACCTTTAAAATGGCAATGGGCTCTTGATTTGGATTTCTCTTTAGATCTCAGTCCTTTTATCACAAAATCAGTGTGTGACCAGTTATATTTTAGTTTATTTTAGTATGTGAGCAACTGTTGAACCATTTTAACCATGATAAATAATGGTTTGCTTTTGATCTTCTCGTGCAGAACGTTTATAAAACATACGTTTTTGTGCATGATAAAATGTGAGAATCTAATCTTACATTTAGGGTATTAAATTGATTAATCACCGAAGTGTTTGTTTAAACATAAGTTGGGTAGAATTGCATGATTAGTTACGTATATGAAACGTGTTAGGAACTCGAAAATGACATGTTGTGAACGTATTAACTTGATTGGGTATGAAAACCATACACCATACAAGGTTCTAAGTCTCCTACCTCAGTGGGAATGACAAGACTGTGTGAAGTTGCCCCGTCAACTTTGCACCGTATGGGTTGTCTTGGTTGGTATGTGAAATTATGTGCTGAAAATATGCCATGCCGAGGTTGCATGCTAGTATATCTGATGCTAGGACAATTGTATGCGTTGTATGGTAGAACCCTCACGATATATTGCATGATAGTACGCTTTGACCGCATCAACCTTTAAAGGAAACCTTCGTAGAGACTCGTATCTACTTGAACCGTTGTTGCATGAAATGTGAATTTCGATGTTATTATGAATCATGTGAACTTAATTGGCCATAGCTTTATTAAGAACTAAATCAACCATCGAGCCCTCATGTTAACTTGGTCAGACTTGTGTAAATTCTATGATATTTGCTGGTTGATAGACAAATTCAGACGTTTACGTTTTCATTGGACCTCGGGTCTACTAAACAAACACTGACTGAATTCATGCACCCACAATTCTCTGATACTCAGATTTCTTCGCTCCAATTCACCTGGTCTTTTGGTGAATGCATACACCTTAAGTAAAAACGAGACCCTAAACGTGAATCTCACTCCTAGCAATGGGTACGATAACTAGAGGCTACTCAGACGTATTATGATTGTTCTTCATATTAAAATCTTGATTTAAGATACTTATGTTATCATGTCACTCTGTTCGGCCTGGTCACGCAACACGATTCCTGAAGTACATTTGTTCAACTCCTCTTGTAAGAAAACCTGATAAGAAAATCACTTTCTATACTTTCCATTAGAATTCCTTTCGAAAACATCTAAACATTTGGCATCTTCTCAACATCTGGTACACATTCTTGACTATAACATCTATCACTCCATTTGGAGTAGGAAACCTGAATTCCTTCGGTATGTTACTGTTAATTTGACTCTTAAAGCAATTTTCACTGATTTAAATTTCGGGACGGAATTCTTTCAACAAGGGGATGATGTGATGACTGAGAATTTTTTTTTTCTCTTCTTTTCTTTGTGTCTAGCTCATTAACTTTACCGCGTTACGCAATTTTCGAGGACGAAAATTCTTCAACAAGGGGATACTGTGACAATACGACTTTTCAAGTCATTTCCTGTCATTAACTGAACGTAAATCGTATTAAATGTTGTGTGAACATTTATGTGTTGACTTGTTGACTTTAGCAAACTAGGGTTTTGTGTGATCAATCCCTACGAGCATGCATGGGAAATTAAACGATTGAAATTCTATGTTAATTATGAAATTAATATATATAAATACATATGTATATAGGATTTAAGGATGCTTATAATTTTGTGTAATTAAAGGATTTAATTACAAGTTATTATTCATAAATTGATGCACTTTAAGTATATAAGATATAGATTTAAAACCTATGATTTTATGTGAACTTAAAATGTATAATTATGAAACTATTATTATGATTTTATGTGGTGAAACAAAGTTATATCCTCTTATAAACGTTATGCGATTTTTATGTATTTTGACGTTTCCTCGTATAATTGTCGTTTATTCGCTCCTCCGTTAACCTCCGTTAGGTGTAGTTAGTGTTTATAAACCTTGAGGGGCTATTTTTGCAAGAAGCCAAACTAGTCTTTAATGTATAAAGTATTGAGGGTGGTTTTTGCCAATTATCAAAAGTGGATTTAGAACTCATAAATCGCATTCACGTACTGGAAACGGTTTCAACCGATTCCAATCAATCGGTCGGTTATTTCTGAGGGCTATCAATGGAGATGAATGGCCATTATATCATTGAACCATCCACAAATCAAACCCACAACTCACTATCTTCGTTGCTCTCTTGTCTCCCTGTTTTTCACGGCAACAAGAAAACCACCACAGTCACGATTCCGGCAAAATTCACATCATTTAGCCACTATTTACCCTCATTCGATACATCTCGGTGATCACGAGTTCCCAATGAGCGTCCAGGAGCAATCGGAATTGAATTTCGTGACGGTGCTCGGTGTTCGCATTCGAAGTTCGGGTTCGTTTTCGGCTTCAAAAACTCATCGTTTCTCGCCTACGACTCGAGGTAAATATCCCTTATGTTTAGTCGCATCTTTTTCTGGGTCTATTTATGTTTTCGCGATTTTCCGGTGACCGGAATGAAACTCCGGCCACCGGAGTTCTTAAGGAAGAAGATGACACAGAACAGTTACATGTTATATAGTTTTTCCCCGGGTTATAAATCAAAAGGGTCGGGTAGCCCAATGGCTTTGTCTCGCGTTCCATAACCTTGAGGTCGCGGGTACGAAACCCGGCCTCTGCATTTTCTATCATTTTTTCTTCCCTGCAACTCGATTCTAGCTATTGTTATTCCATAAAATGCTTCTATTCAGATTTTAAACACAAACTGGTCGTTGCCCGGGTGGCTAAGTCACTCTGTTGGGTCCTAGAGGTCACAGTTTCGAACCTTGTGACCTCCATAATATTTGTTTTTGTTATTTTTGTGTTGTTTTGAAATATTAGACACCTAAAACTTGTACCAAAGTCGTCCCTTATCGCATTTTAAACCCATGGATATAAAACTTGGGATATTAGATCCGATAAATTATATTTTGAACTTTAAACATGATTAACTCGTCTTCTTTAGAATGAAAATATACTTCTAATATGTATATAAATATAATATATATTTATTGATCTAAAAATTAGGACTTTTATAAAAAATGGTAAAATATATATTTTTGCATAGACTAATATAAATAAACATGTATCGTTGGTTTATTGAAACAATTGGATATTTTATGTGAACTTTTAAATATGTGTAACTTGTTTTGTAAACCCGTTATTAACGTTGTTTGCGCGTTTGGTTTATAAATATTAAATAAATATACTCATTTTAACCCTTAAATTTAGAAAACACCTATTATTGGTAAATAATATATTTTTCGTGTCATTTCGATAATCGCTCGGATTTAGCAAACGTGTCATCCTCGACTTATTCCGGACTTCACGATCTTTCGTTTTCATGATCTTTCATTTTCGTCATTTACTTTAGACTTAGTCGTTTGGTTGAACACACACTTATACATTTATGCTCGTTAGGTGATTGATTGCTTCCACAAGACTCGTTCTTGCTACTTTATTTAACTATTTATCTGGAACTTTGATGTGCAACCTAAGGTGAGTTTCACGGCCCCATTTTACTTATTTAAATCCTGTTGGGGGAGATTAACATGCAAACACTTGAACTGTTAGATATATATCACCTGAATGATAGTGGCACACTTATGATAAAGCCCTCACTTTATAGTTACTGTCAATGTGACATCAGCGGGAACTTATTTGGTAGATCTACTGGGCCTGACAAGCCCCACCCGGGTCATTCGCGCTGACTCGATTGGATATCGAACGGGTGTTATATACTTCTTAGTCTTAACGAGGCACAATTGAACTTGTCGAGCTTCAGTAACTGGATAGCTAGTTTATCTAGTCAAACGTGCACTGATTTCTTGAAAATAGCCTAGCTAGCTATTGATATATTATCTGGATTTTAAACTGAACTTGGATTGTTGTTGAACAATCAATCGTGAACTGAACTTGGATTGTTGTTGAACAATCAATCGTAAACTGAACTGGAACGATGAACAGTTGATTTACACTGAACTGGGACTGTTGTTGAACAGTCGATTTACCTTAACTGGAACTGTTTTTGAACTGATAAACCTGTGAACTCACCAACCTTTGTGTTGACACTTTTTAGCATGTTTTTCTCAGGTTGCGGATGTTCGAGTATCACGAGTACGCATGCATGAGTCTTGAAACACTTTTAATGTCTTTGATCAAGCCACGTCACCTGGGTGACAAAGATTTTACATAAGTACTTTTATTGTATTTACGCTTCCGCATTTTTAAAACTCTAATTTTATATTTAATGAAACATGAAACATTTTTATTAATTATTGGTCCTTGGGTGTAACTAATGGACGACGATCCTGGTTTGTCACGCTCCCTGCGGCGCGTTATCGCGCGTGGAATTTTTGGGGGTGTGACAAATGTCAACCCCCTCGTCGGCACACGCTGGCTTACGATAGTCCAGATTCCTCCAGAACGTGTCAATTTCTTCCAATGGAATAACGTAGTCTGTGAAAGAAACAGAAATGTTAAATAATTGTATTTTTATAGTTAAGTGTTCGTATAAGAGTTATACACACCTGGAGTCTCTAACATTGTCTCTAGACGACATGCGCACGGAATACCATAGCCGGTCTGGAGTTGATGCCCACAGGTAATATTATACAGCTGGTGTACATTCTGTAACCTGTGAATCTCTCCCACTAGTAGATCAAGACATTTGTGTGACACACGACCCCTTAAACGGTTTAGCAGTCTGAAGGCCCGGTGATGATTCATGGTCTTGACTATGCTAGTCTCCAGAGATTCTTTTAGCTGAACCAACTGTAGCGCCTGTACTTCTTCAATGAACCTGACAATCTGATCCAACCTTGTGTGGGAGGTGTTTATGAATCTTTTCACGACCGAGTGCTCGCTCTCGACCCTGTTAGTCGTGTATTCCCCATAATTCCTGTTTTGATTGATCCAAGCGCACACAAACTTATGTTTATAACGGCCCAACCACTCTTTATCCATATAGTCCAACACATCTGCCAAAACCAGATTGTTAAATTTAAAAAGGATAAACAATAAGTATTAGGCATGTAAGAAATTGTAATGTAATTTGGAGTATGGTACTTACGTAATCGGTTAACGGCTGCGAGTCGTTCATATATTTTGTTTCTATTATTCTCGTATGCACAAATGGTAGCGGAATTACACAACCGCCACCAATGTTTTTGAAACCTCTTCCAGCTATATACTTCATCATTCCCGAAGGATTGACGGCAATATTTACTAATGTTCTCGTAAATATGCCACCTACAAAGCTGGTGAGAAGAATCTGGAAATACTTTTTCACATGCATTGACGAGTGAGAGCTCTCTGTCGGTAACTATGACGCGTGGCTGTACACAACCCCGTAACATTTCCTTTACGATTTCAAGCAACCACGTGTAGCTATCCTCACGTTCATTGCTTAAGAATGCATCTGTGATCAGGAACGATCGGCCAGTGGATGTCACACCAACCATTTCAACAAGTGGCATGTTGTACACGTTCGTTTTGTAGGTCGCGTCAATAAGCAAAACGTACGGGTATGCCCGCCAAACTTTGTAGCCAGTCTGGCTACAGAAAAAGACCTCTCGTGTTATTTTGGTCTCCTCATCCACTCGAATGTGGTAGACGTACTTCTTCTTAATGAGTAAGTTCTCAAGAACTTCCATCGGTGTAGTACCTACTCTCTTTCTCGCCTTAATTTTATCCTGGGCGTTATAAATAGTTTTAAGTACGGAAACATTATCTGGAAATTTCTTCTTTATAGCAGATAGTATTCCTCTTGGCGGCACGTGCTCCTGCATTAGGTCAGAAAGTATAGCTTCTTCTGGTTCACGAAGTCTCCTGACATACGCGTGACCCTCGAGGTGCCTGGCCCGCCGATGGTTATGTAGTGGGAATTTCTCAATCAACCGATATGAGTGGGTCATGCCATCGTACTCACCAGTCAGCTCGAACGGACAGTTTATTTTCTTACTACCGGTTTTCCTTTGGCTGGCTCTGCTGACATATACCCCCCAACGATCACATTTCAGCCACACCTTCTGAACAAAAGTTGAATTTTTCTTCGGGTTGCTACGTCGTGTTATAAGCGCGTAACCATTCTCACGGGCTTTCTGCTTGGCCCACTTTATCAACTCATCGTGAGTTCGAAATACCTACAAATATAATTAAATTTAATTAGTTTAAAACAAATAAATAAATACTGAAGAATTATTTTAGACAGTTTAAAAAACATATCAAAAACACCTGATCCGTGAAATAATCCACATCCTGTGGGAATATTTTACGTTGACCAAACTCGTCAAACTCGTCAAACTCATCCGAGCTGTCACTTTCGCTTATGTTTTTTTAATCTGTTTGTTGTTCTGACTGATATTCATCCTCATATTTGGAACCAACATGGGGTGCAGCTGAGAAATTATTTTCTTGACCATAATTGCCATCGGGTATCTATAAACAAGAAAAAGCAGAATTTTTTTAAACTATAAATACAATAGGTACCCATACAATAATAATTAATAGACTATGGTTTTTTCTTGCCTCGTTCAAGTCGAACAACGCCTTTGAAACAAAGGGGTTAAACACTTTTAATTAAGAAGCATCCTATAAAAAGAAAAAAATACAAAATATTTATCAGTTTAATAAAACCCTATAATTCATTAACACCTCAAAATAATTACAGAATTTTATAAAAAAAAATCATACCTGATTTAAGTCGAACACCGTCTCGTAAAACGACGAGTTTGCACCATGTATTGAAGATGTAACCTTCCAAATAAAATAAAATGGAAAATGTCTTCATAATGTCATAAATAAAATTATCTTCAAAACAATATATAAGATTTTTTTTTTAGAATTTTACGTACGATTTGTGAAGACGGAACACACGACGACTGTTGGGACGATGGATCCCACGTTGAGTGTTGCGACGATGGATTCCACGTGGAGTCATTAGACGAGGACTCGTCGGGAAAAAGATAATCCCAGTAAGACATTTGTGTATGGTAATCCTTGTGTATAAAAATTCACTAAATGTGGTCCAATAAGGTAGGACCTGAGTTGTTCTTGTGGTGTAAATATGATACAAAATAGCTAATGGTCCCGTTTATAAACTTTGATCTTGCTTTAAACCTGTTCACCCGTCAAACACAATATGTTCATCGTACTGAGAAAGTACTGAGAATCTGGTTGATCGCGACTACATATGGGGCGTATGTAGTTTTACGGGGCGTATTGCAGGAATCTCTGACTTGTCTGTACCTAATACGCAGCGTATTTACTAATACGCGGCGTATTAGGTTGCTTTCGCAGGAATCTCTGACCTGAGACTTGACATCATACACAGCGTATTTACTAATACGCAGCGTATTAGGTTGCTTTCGCAGGAATCTCTGGCGAGCGACGTGACATCTAGGTCATTCATATATTTATACGGAGCGTATTCAAGAAAAGGCTGCGTATTAACCAACCTACCAAGATCCAGCCTTTATTGTTTGGGTGGTTTAAATGTCGGGGTTCAGATAAAACGAAACTTTAAATTGTAAACCCGGGTCGAAGAAGAAGGAAAAAGAAGAAAAAAAAAAGAAAATGACTACCCGCTCATGGACTGTCCGGTCTGTAAACGAGCCCACGTTAATGGTGGATGATGGCTACGCAAATAACCCGGGGTATTTTACTTTAAAAATCATGCATTACGGTCATTTTACCGATTATCCGGGACGAAGATACGTAGGTCTCTGTACGCTAGCTGATTACTGCCATGTTGACGAGTTCAGATTCTTTAAAATGGGTCTGATAATGCCCCGTTTGGGCTATGAAAATATAAATAATATGTGTTTTTATTACAGGAAACCCGGGTTTGATCTTGACAATGGGCTTGAACCATTAAGGAGTGACGAGGATGTTGATCGTCTTATTTCTTACATCGATGAAAACATTCGAATTTTGTACGTGTACGTTCTTGACAGTGAGTTAGGGGTAAAAACTGAAAAAGACTATCCGAAGATCCGGGTGAAAGTTCAGGCCTCAAGTTCTACTTCTAAAAGAAAGTTGTTTTAAAAGAGCCGGGTGAAAGTTCAGTACTCTGTTTTTATATTTAACGTTACATAACGTATTTGTAGCTCTATGTTTTTTATTATAAATGAATAATAACTTTTATTAAGGAGAGAAAAGGTTATACCCAAAATATAAACTTTTTTATTTATTATTACAAATAAGGATACATTTTAAAAATAAACTACAACCAAAGACGACTAAATGGAAGGTTCAAAATGACATTGATATAATTTCTCATCTATTTGCCTACGGTAAGACATACATGTCTCCTTAAGATCATCGTCCATATTTAACGGCGTCATCTCCACTAACTTTTGCATCAACATGCATGCAACAACCCCCGAATCCGGACCTATACTAGAACAATCCTTGGGTAGATATTCTTCGTTTACAGCAAAGGTCAAAATCTTCTGACCCCGTCCTGTGTACGGTCCTGTATACCTACGCCAATAAGTATCTCATCCAAGAGCCATCCAAAACAAATCGCCATCGGATCGAACAAAGGATTAAACAATAACCGCGAATACTCTTTCCTAAACCGGTGATTTGTCCAAAACTGAACCATCTCCATAGTCTGCATGTCGATACGGCACAACAACCACTCTTTAACATCCCTTACGTGTAACGGCACATACACGTAATCGACCTCCCAGAAGGGGAATACTTCATCGGTACCGTTGGCGTAGCTGGCCGTAATATTTGAATCATTATGACACAAGTCATCTCTAA
>JBCNJP010011617.1:0-15588 GCA_039602395.1 Deinandra increscens subsp. villosa
CAATGACCATGATCATACGTTATCACTATAATTAAATCACCAATGAGTCGTCGAGTCGATTGTGTCGTGAATTTCAATTATTTATTTATTTGTTTAATTGTTTATTTATTTATCAATTTATTCCTCCGTCTTGTTTAGTCATTGAGGTTGTCTTCGGGTCTAACCATTTAGTTACGTGGTGTCGTTGTCAATTCGTGTCTCCTTCTCCAGGTGAGTATTCGTAGCCCTCTTTATTTTGAACGTTTTGGGGTGCAACATGTATCGTATTCAAATCTCATATTCAATATACTTTACTAAAAAACTACATGCAAACGCTATGTGCTATGTGTGTTCTTGTATGCTAAATTTGCGTGGATTATTGTTGTGAACGATGTGAACGATTGAACAACCTCTAGAATGACTTCGTGTGACATTAACTGTAAAGGGTCGGGGTTACGATAATAGATCTATTGGCTTGAAAAGCCCACTTGGTCTACCTTGGCTTGGCTGCCGGGTGATTGAAAACCTTATTATCAGGGTTGGTTCATACACTATTATTTGCTCTATTTCATATCAAGCTTATTATACTCGATTTAACTCATGGATCGCATGTTTTACACTTATTATGTACGCTAAACCTATGTTTACTCACCAACCATTCGTAGTTGACCTTTATTTTATACATGTTGCAGGCTTTCTGTTTGATATCGATGATCTCGTTGATGACACTTTAGGATGCATGTGGACATAGTGAGACCTAATTAATCAAGAAAATATGTTATTCGTTGATGCTTTTATTGAATTTATTATTTAATATTTTGATCTATTTTGAAATGGGTTAATTAAGAATATCGCAACATTTAATAGGGTTATGTGCATCTGGACAATCATCGCGTCCCGAAATCTTCTGCTGTCAGTCAGGGTGTGACATGGGTTCTAATCTAGTTAACTAATAACTTAATACAATGAGTGGGAGCGGCGAACTCCCACGGCGCCGCCGACAACCAAATCCTCACTGCCGCCGCTCCCAATTCTTCTTCCATCGGCTTCAATTTTTGAAGGGTTTCGGCTACTTGTTGCTGATGGATTTAAATGTTTTGTGTGTTATTTTATGGGCCCAACTCAATATTAAACTCTACCACCTTAATCCTACCACCCCCCTCTTAAAATTCTTCAAAATTCTTCCTTTTTCTCTTTCTTGCGTGACACCCTCCTATTGGTTACAACCCATTCTTCAAAATCCTAAAAATTCTACCACTCCCCCCTCCCTAATGTGTGTAATACTTTTTTTAGTGACTAACACAAACATATTTATCTACATTATTACTAAGTTACACCATGTTTTCAAATTACATCACTCTCAAGTTCTGAACCTAAGTCTTCATCAAATAGAACATTGCCTCTTACCAGTGTGGTTGTAGTATGTGTATACTTGGTGACTAAATACGGTTTGAGACCAAGAGGTCATGAGTTCGATCCTCCTAGGGGGTTTCCTGGAAGTGGCCAGTTTCCTCTTGAATTAGTGACCCGGTTGAATTCATGGATGATGTATGAGCTTCCCATTTAGGACGTGCGAGTTATTGACACCACTGGTTGAAGTTGGAGATGATTGGATGGGAGATCCTTCAGCCCCCGTGAGTGATTCAAGCCGCCGTTCAAAAAAAAAGATAAGCAAGAATACTTGATGACTTGAATGTTTACTTAAAATACATTAGAACCAAAACCATTAATAGATATGAGAGGGAATTGGATATATCTTTCTTATTTTGGAACAAAATTACATATTTCTTTAAACTACAAGTTTTCAATGCATTATGTATAATGCTCTTTAAGCATGATTTAAAAAAATTTACAATGTCATAAGTTTAAAGAAAAATATTCAATAACCCCTAACTATAACACAACAAAAGTTTTAGATCATCTTCATTTCTTCCTCAGCTTACAAAACCTGAAGTAGTCTAATTAGCCCAACTCGTTCCCACTTTGTTTCCTCCACAATTTGTGAACCAAGTGAATGCTAGTGACTTTATATTCGTGACCATGACATCTACTACAACCCTCTTGTCCCTCTAGTTGACTTCGTTTCTTGTTTTTTAAATAACCCAAGAAGATGGTTTTTGGTGTCAAGTAGTATAACAACTAATTTTTAATAACAATTTTTAGTTAATTCAAGGGCTTCATGGTAGATTTTGAATAACAAATGGTGGAATTTTGAGAGAAAAACTAGTGAAAAATGTGTTTTTTTCACTAAGTGTGAATTTTTTTAATAAACTACAACCCTCTTGTCCCTCTAGTTGACTTCGTTTCTTGTTTTTTAAATAACCCAAGAAGATAGTTTTTGGTGTCAAGTAGTATAACAACTAATTTTTAATAACAATGTTTAGTTGATTCAAGGGATTCATGGTAGATTTTGAATAACAGATGGTGGAATTTTGAGAGAAAAACTAGTGGAAATGTGTTTTTTTTCACTAAGTGTGAAATGAGTTTTTCACCAACTTTGGACTAAAATAAAATACAAATAACATAGGTTGCTGCCTCTATATTTTATGGGCTTGTGTAGTACGTTGTGAGGGCTCCAACGCACCAAATCACGTCCCACATTGGTTAGGGATGAATCCAAAAATGGTTTATAAGGTGGGAACCTTACCAACAATTGTTTCCTTGAGTAGGACACATCCCTTGGACCCTATTGGTTGAGGTCTCGCACTCACACACGCGCGGTGGCGTGGGATATGGGCGCAATGTGAAGTTTTGATGGCACACTTTGCACTTCACTCGCATCGCCGCGAGCCGCTTGAGAGCCGCCTTATTGTATTTAAAAAATTCAACCGGAAGTTGGTCCGGTTGAAGTCCAGAAGGGTAGGTTCAAGCGGAACCAATTTAGCCAAAAGACTGAGCCTGTGTGGTTCAGCCGGATGGTCGGAACAGAGGTTCGAGCAATACGCGGGTTCAGCCGGATATTGTTTCGATTATAAGTTCAAGCGAAATAGTTTAACCGCAAACGGTTCAGGCGGAACCTATGTGGTTCAGCCAGAAGGTTCAAGCGGAAATGCGTAGAATGACAGTTGTTCACGCGTTTTGAGCAATTAAGGAAATTACGTATTAATTAGAAATCAATTTGCATTAAAGACGTTTAATGCAAAATTTGACTAGGAATTCTTTAATTGCTCTCCAAGGCTGTTAACCACTATTAATATAGCCTCATTAGTTGAGGCTAGATACACCGTTTCCAACATACAAAATTCTTTCTCTCATCCTCATCTCCTTCACTTTTTTCCCATCTTCATCTTGTTCGTCAAGTGCTTTAAGAACTTGAAGGTAACTTCAAGCTTAATGTTATCTCGGCCGTACAATACTGTTTGGAAGATTGTACCCTGGGAGACAAAACGGGACCTTCGGTAGACGCCGGAATTTGTTTTATGGGACCCAGGTTTTGACCCGAATCCTTCGCCAAAAGTTTTGTTACTTCTTCTTCGATTTTTCTAGCATTCAAGATTTTAATCAAAATCATTTTCAAAACCTTCTGTCTTCATCTTTAACTCTTAAATTGGTTTACAAAAGTTCAGTTCATTTCAACCTTTTTTCATCACTGTGATTTTCCTTTTCCTTTGCGTTCATTTTCTTTATTCTTTGTAACTGTATTTTCATTTCTTTGTATTAGTAATTTTTATTTTTTTTAAGTGTATTGTAATTTATTCATAATTATTTTCATGTATTGTAATTATTTGACTTTCTTGTAATTTGTAATAGGAGTAGTTTATTTCTTTTGTATTGTAATAGTGTAGTTCATTTATTTGGTTGTAATCGTATTTTTCATTTTCTGTAAGTGTATATTGTAATTTATTCCTAATTATTTCCCTGTATTGTAATTATTTAACTTCCATGTAACTTGTAATACGAGTAGTTTATTTCTTTTGTATTGTAATAGTGTAGTTCATTTATTTGGTTAATAAAAATCTAATTTTTATTAAATTATACGAACGGTTTTCCTACTCAGATGTACTAAATCAAGAGTTCAAACAAGAAGATAATTTTTTTTTCTTTTTTTCTAACGGTAAGTAAAAGTATGTATATTACCCAACAACAAAAAAGAAGAAGATGGGCTGGAGGAAAGCCAACCATCACACACCACACTTATTTATAATACATTAGCACCAAAACACAATCATAAATATAAGAGGGGATAGGATATATCTTTCCTATTTTGAAACAAAATTACATATTTCTTCAAAATATAAGTTTTCAATGCATTATGTATAATGCTTTTTAAGCATGATTTGAAAAAATATACAATGTGATAAGTTTAAAGAGAAAAACATGCAATAGCCCTTAACTATAACACAACAAAAGTTTTAGATCATCTTCATTTCTTCCTCAGCTTACAAAACCTGAAGTAGTCTAGTTAGCCCAACTCGTTCCCACTTTGTTTCCTCCACAATTTGTGATCCAAGTGAATGCTAGTGACTTTATATCCGTGAACATGATATCCACTACTACCCTCTTATCCCTCTAGACGACTTCGTTTCTTGTTTTTTAAATAACCCAAGAAGATGTTATATATGATAATAGCATTAATTTACCAGTTTCTTCCATCTCTCTTCGTATCACCTGTGAGTCGTTTTTGTATCTCTAGCAAATCTTTGCACGTGGAAGCATAGATGGTGGACTTCTTAGCCAAGCTCCGACTCGTGTCCAAAACCATTAACCCTTTGAAATGGTAGAGTTGGCCGTTGGGCAGTGGTTAACCCATATGGTAAAACTTAAAGCCTTAGGAAAGGTGAAATTAGATTCTTGCACCTCACATGAATATTTCTATTAGATATTAGATTATTATTAGGGTTAATTAAGTTGAGCCCACGGGCCTAGTTAAGCTTTTAGGGTTACTTATGTTGATCTCTATATAATGTAACCTTGTTTATCAATGAGATTAATTGAGTCTTCTATACTCTTACAATTTCTTATGGTGAAATTGTTTCTATTTTAGTATAATTTGATTAATTATGAATTGATACGTCTTCTAACTTATATAGATCGGGTTCGGTGGTGTGGGGTATTGCACGCCCGTATCAATAAGGTTAGAGGATCCAAGGGGCAACGCCCCGATAGAGTGGGGTTCAAGGGGTGGCAGCCCCTAGCTGGGGTCGAGCTTGAAATTTTTTTATTTTGACATGTGCAAAATCGAATTGTAGTTATCCAAAATAACTGCATATATGCTCCTCTGATTTGAACGTACGATTATATCAAAATTTCTGGTTCGGTTTTCTACACAATCGAATTTCATTCTTGAATTCAAAACGATCTCCAGATCGTATCCGATTGAAATCTTGAGCGAACCATCGAGATTTTCAGTCCGAAAGTGAGCTCACGCTATTTGGAGTTTCCAAGCAATCGAATTTCTAACAGGAATTATAGAGGTATATATATTAAAATGGTATGAGTAAATTTTAGGAATGTGAGTTGCCTATATTCATCTATTTTTCTTCTTTAGAAACTATGTTGAGAGTTGGATTAATTCTCTCGTTGGCAAGTTTGACTTTTATGGGAGGAGGGAGCTGCACATCTAGACTAGAGCAGCAAATGGGTTATGGGGCGAAGAATGTAGGTAGGTTCGGGCACGGGTTAGGCATAGGGTGAGCCATGACTACGCCACTCCCCCTCATGTGGTCCGTGTTTCCTCTTCATATTCTTCTGCTTAAAGGAGGACACAAAAGCCAACTTGTTTACTACTACTTATGGGTGTTTATTTTCACTAGCTTTTTTTGTTTAATTCCAATCATCTTTTATTGCTATTATCTTTTATCGATTTTCTTTTTTACCTATTTTATCACCCCGGGCTTTACAACGGAGTACCATGGGTACATATAATTAATAGTTGAACAATGGATAGGAAAACCCAAGTGAACTAAATTTCGAATACGAGAACTCAGTTAAAAAATGTCATAAGTACTATCATTCCTATGTAAAACACTAAATCCATCTAATCATAAAATAAATCAAAAGAAGCAAGTGTTAAAATAAAGAGAAAAGAAAAGAGAAACAAAAAATTGAATCGCATCCCATCGTAAAATTAACCGGTAAGGACGAGTGTTAAAAAATTACAGTTACAAGGTCACTCCACTCTATCATATTTTAAACAAAAGCAATAAAGGAGAAAAAGAAATTGTAACTAACCACTAGATGACATGAATTTAGGCTAATTATATATCATGCATACTTATTTGTTTATATGATTCACGTTAATCCTCAAAATTAAGCATGAATGCCTAGGAACTCGATTTCTATGGTTTTAGGAGATGAGAATTTGAGGTTTGAACTCAATGGCTTGAAATTATATATGTATTGTTAAGAAAATCGTCTTTTGAACGAGGGTACCCAACCAATGCCAGCAATAGGATATGGAAGATTATTCTCGTCAAGTAGAGTTAAAATTAGACATATGTATATTAATGCACATCAAGTATTTGTGAAAATACTTCACTTATACGCTAGTTGAAAATAAATGGATATACGTGATTATGTCTATAAAATGCTAGATGATGATAAATGGATATAGTTGATTATGTCTATAAAATGCTAGATGATGATAATTGGATATATGTGATAATGTCCAAAAAGATTGAATCATCATTAGGTAATCAATGAGAAGGCAATTAGGAAACTAGAGACTCAAGGAACCGAGGTAACTTAATTATGTATGTTTAATGTTGTGGCAAACAAGTAATTTGGTCCACGGGACCTTGTCTGTATTTAAAAGTTGTGAATGCTATATAAATGACCCTCGGAGCCATTGTAACCTTTACTATAGAAACTGATTAAGTAAATGACCCTTAGGGTGATGACACCCTACGGGTTGCAACTTGATTGTATAAATGACTCTTGGGGTCATAGAGTCCCATGAGGACAAAGTATGTCACTTAAATGGTTCTTGGAACCATAGTACTTTATAACGGTTTGTGGTTTGGGTAAACAGTTCTCAGGACCGTGGCATCCTTTGGAATGCGACTCAACCAAATAAACCGGGTTATGGAAAATATCATCACGGTAGCACAAATGATCCATGAGATCATAGCAACACATGGATGATTAAAATTGATGAAGAAAACGTTCCTTAATCCTTAGGCTACCCGTAATGGATAAGGCCCCATAAGGCCCCGAATGGGGCATTATCCGCCATGTGGACGGTGACTGGACAATGGGCTTTATGGGGCTTTATGGTGCAGTGGATAATGCCCCCATAACGCCCCACAATCATTTGATTTCTCCCCTCTCTCGGCGTTACCTGCCTAACGCCCAAGATTTTTTTTTCGTCCATAACGCCTAAGCGTAGTGGGGCGGGGCGTTATAAGGGGCGTTATGGGGTGTTATAGAGCCCAAAAACGCCCCATTACGAATAGCCTTAGGACTAAATGACCCCTAGAATAGTCAAAAGGTTATAAACACCCAACGGGGGTGAACATGAAATGGTTGAATGCGAATCACGCCATAAATTGAATATAATGTTTAATGGGTTTTGAACCTAAATTGGACCCATTTGCGTAAAGAAAGTTTGTGAAACTAACCAGTGGCGAAGCTTGAAAGAAACCGTCGAGGGGTCGAGTCTCAAAATTTTTATCGAGGAGACGATACTCAATACATTCGAGGAGGCGATACTCAATACATATAATTTTTTTTACATAAAATCGTAAATATCAGTGCTTCTGGCTGAAAAAAACCGCGGAGGCGATTGCCCTCTCCGGCCCATTCAAAGCTTCGCCCATAAAACTAACGAAACATGTGAAATGGGTAAAAAGGATGAATGGGCCATAATGTTGGCCAAATTATATTTAGAAACATGTCTAGGTACCTATTACAAGGTAAAAACTTATGTGGAATTCATGAATTCATGTCCGGGTTTTCGGGAATGAACTACGCAAATTAAATGGTAAAAATAGAATGAAAAATACAGTGTAAGGCGCAATTTATCTTTAGGGGACGTACTTTACGTCTTATGAAAAAATGGAGTAGCGTATGGTGGAGGGTAAAAATGGAATGAAATATATGTTGTGATATTAGTATACTTCTAACATTTAAATATATGTTTAGTTGGTGATGGAGTAAATTTAAAGGATGGAAACACAAAAGTGGCGTGAATTATATTTCTAGCAAAGGAGATTGGGCTGCAAATGGAATTATGGATTGTATTGTGGGCTCACAATGCTAAACATGTGGGCTGACGAATTACAAAGAAAGAAGGCATGTGCAAAGCATATAAAAGGAGGAGGAGGTGGAGGATTAAAAACGGGGTTTTTATGGCAGAAAAAGAAAAAAAAAGGAGTGGAAAACAATTCTAACAGCAAGAAATTAGGTGGGACGGAGTGGGGTTAAGAATGCCGCGGTGCCAGCGGCATCACCGGCAAACACCGTCCTAGGCCCGTGGCGCCGCCGAAAATCCATGTGCTTGCTGCTTGTTTTTGCCGATGGTAAATTGGAGTGGGGCCCAGGTCAAAGAGCCATTGAACGGCATTATGTAATATAAAAAAAATTTATTTAAATTTTAAACATTATATATAACCATTCATCTCATTCATTCACATTCACATTCACTTCATTCACTCACATTCACCTTTATTTCAAAATGAATCAGTTTCCATTCAACGTACCTATTCCTCCTTTAAGTTCCGATTCCTTGTCCGACTCCGACGAGGAAGATACGCAATGTCTGGAACTAGTTGTAGCGGCTCATGAGCAACTAGTTCGACATGATATCAAGATGCACATTGAAGAGAACGTCGAGGTTGTTTTAACGCAGACGGAAATTGAGGAGTAATTTTTATGCAATGTCTTTTTAATTTAATTAATGTAATACTTTTTTTTTTAATTTAGTGTAATGTTTTTTTATTAATGTAATGTTTTTTTTTTTAATTAATGTAATTTTTTTATTAACGTTTTTTTATATGAATTACTTAAATAAATAAATAAAAATATTAAAATATATTAACCTACAATTCTTCATAATCCTCACCACCACCACTCAAAATTCTTCAAATAGGCGAGAGGTGTAAGCACCGCGAGGTATGAAGCGATCTCGTACTTTCTTTTTCTCTCTCCTGCGTGACACATTCCTATTGGTTCTCCTCCAACTTCTTCTACTTCAAAATTCTACCACTCCCCCACACCTTATGGGGGCAGAAAAAGGAGTTCGCAAAGGTGACGACAAAGAAGGTGGACGCACGGAACTTTGTTTTTTGTAGCAGCGATCGTCTTTCATACTTTGTTTGTATTCGTGTTTGAATTATGAATTAGTTATGTAATCACTTAGGTTTAGATATACTTTGATATGCTTATTTCGAATATGCTATGAATTGTTCTTCGATTAATGATATTATATATATTATAGTTTGTAATAATAATTAGTAACTTTTAAATTGGATGATCTCATTGTGTTAAAAGAGTTGTCATTTCATGTTACTTAACATGTAATAATAATCGTGTCAAAACAAGTCATGTCGTGTAATACGATTATAAACAGGTTTGTGTTCATGTTTGAGGAAAAGACACGATTAATTAATCGTGCCGTGTTTGTGTCCGTGTTTAGTACACGTGTTAATCGTGTCACGTCTGACATGTTTAACACGTTTAGACGTGTTTTGCTAGCCGTACTAAGGTGTTGTAGACAAACGAGATTTTCACCCCTCCCAAGTTGCGGCCAGAGATACATTTCAAGTATTACAAAAGCATCATATTATTTCAAAAGTGCCTAAAATGAATTTTAGAGTAAAAACATTCATATCAACTTAAAAATTCATATTTTTAGAGGTATATTTCCAGAGCAGATACAAGGAAATGAAAAAGTCATCATCATAGGATATCTTCTAATCAAGCAAAAAAGACAATAAAAAACAATACAAAATAATTTAACCTACACAAACAAAACGAAAGGTGATTTCTCTTCCACACGACATGTCTTTCATCGTACCTTAGCATCGCCACTGGATCTTAGCCAACATCACCACCTAGATCTAAGTGACCATGACCTTGAAAATCAAGGCCCGATCGAATTACAAACAAATATGAAAGCCATGGGCGGCTATGAGGGAGGGCAAGAACGGCGACCGCCTAGGGCCCGGGATTTTAAGGGGCCCGGAAGTTTTGTAATATGTTGTTATATATATATACATCAAATTGTGTATTAATATATTGTATTTTGAAACTATAACAAAAAAGTCATTGGTGTAGATGGTATTAATGTTTGATGTAAAGGTGTAACCTAGAGGTCCCTGGTTCGAATCCTACCTACTACTTTTTTTTCTTTCAGTTATGTTTATAAGGGCCCGTTTTTTTTTCGCCTCGGGCCCGATCTTGTTTTTGAATTTTTGGAGCCGCCACTGATGAAAGCAACACACAAATATAACTAGAGAAAAATTCACTCAAAAACTCAAGTTATACTTGCACTCTCATGATCAATTAACCTTTAGATCATAGAGCATTATATAGGAAAACAAAACATTGATGCCCAAGGAAAAAAAAAATCCTAACCCTAATACAACTCCTAAATAATTAATTAATTCCTTTAAACAATCAAATAGGATTCCTAGATAATTATCACTTCCTTTAGATAATTATAATAGTATTAGGGGTTTGGGCATGCATTGGCTCGCATGACCCATTAAGTTGGAATTATGTCCAACAGAAAAATGTAATAACATTTAAAGATCTACATAACAATTAACAATTCAAAACCACAAAATAGAAATCAATTTAAGTATAGACTCAGATCATTAAACAAGATCATCACGACCATCAGCAATCCAGAAAAAGAACAATCAAGATGGAAGGCAACACCTATTTCGTCGCACAACCCACAGGATCTTAGCTAACATCTCAGCCCAGATCTAATAAACAACCATCTTGAACCACCACGGCTTAGGGTAAAAGTAATACCCTTCCCGATTGGATCGGGAGGGCTGTTCGGTGGGTTCGGGAGGACGGGAACACCGGAATCCGGTGATCGGTGTTCGGGCTCGGGAGACGAAATTCGGGCTCGGGGAGACGAAAATGGGGTTGGGGCACCGATTGGGGAAAGAGAGAGAGTGGGGATTGAGAAGGTTTTTATGGGGTGTTTGGGAGAGTGGGAGAGTAGGGAAACCATAATCCACAAAATGGGGAAAATGGGAAGGGGTAGGGAATGATGAGGTGGCACCAAAAATGGAATGGGGAAATGAGGGTGTGGAAAAACCATTACTCTTAACCTTAAATCAAAACGAATTTAAAGATGTGCACAAATAACTCCGAAGTGAGCAATAACTTTATACTCACACATCAACATTGCCTTTTAAGAGTATACATAATATCATCGACTGTAGTTGTTTTGGCTTTGCCATTACTTCTTTTATTTCTTTTTCGACGGTTTAACTTGAGATGTTGTGAAGATGAATTTCAATATGCCAAAGTGAAATGGAGCAAAACAGAGATTATCTGCATCGTCATTCAAATGGTTATGTCAGAGTATCAACTGTTCTCTCACACTACTACCGATATATTTGCAACCATGACGGATTTATTCTCTTTTATTCTTCTATTTTTGTATCTAAGGTGGCGTTTGGTTCGTATAATAATGAAATTGGAATTGATATTTTTTCTTTACAAAATTGTTTTTAATTGGGTAAAGAAGGAATTTGAAATGCAACAAATTCCTTCAATTAATGAAATTTAATACTATTTTAACATTTCTTAAAAATATAATGAAGGAAAGTTAGATGATCTCAAATTCCATTGATTAAAGAAATTTATTTCAATTTAAAGTTATCCATAACTCAACTAAACACAACTTTCAAAATATTTTTTTTTTTAATTCCAATAACCAAACACCACCTAAGGTGGCGTTTGGTTCAAGGAATGTAATGTATTTGGAATTGTAAAGTTTTCATTTTAAAATTATTCTTAAGTTGGGTAAAGAAGGAGTTTGAAATATAATCATTTTAGAAATCATTCACTTTAACGAAGGAAAGTTACATGACCTCAAATTCCATTGATTAAAGGAATTCATTGTATTTCAAACTCATTCCTTACCCAACTTAAGCATAATTTTAAAAGAAAAACTTTACAAATCAAATTACATTACATTCCATGAACCAAACACCCCTTAAGTGTCATATAATCATTTTCTACTCCTTTCTTGGTACAACTTTAATTATCAACCAACATTTTTACGTATGTGAATGTGTTGCGTCATAATGTTGTTTAGATGTACATATTCTACGACTAAAAACCAATGTTGTGTTTTATAGTAACCGGATGTAGCTGCTACAATCCGCAGCGTTCAGCAATATTTTTTTGTTGCAAACGTGCCGTATCACGCAAACACAAATACTAAATTCACATCACAATTTGCCAACAAAGTACAACATAGCGTTAGTATTCTGCCATGTGTACGGTTCATATGACACTTGATCCTTACATGCTTAGACACTTAAAATGGTTCTACACAATCCTACTATGTCTTGCAACACACTTTTACAACATTCTATGAGTTCCAAATGATTAACAAGAAAGTCATTGAAATATTTTGGGTAGCATGAAAGAGCTAGCATGAGTTTTTACCTTATGAGATACAGGTAATGTTTACATTCATCTGAGTATATAATTCTTTTAAGGCCATACCGTTTGAGAAAGATTTAAATAATTATGTTTTTTTTAACGGAAAAATTTGGATTACTGACAGGGACATTACGCTATCCATTCGATCATCTTCAATCTTAATAATGAGGAAACTCACTACCAGTGAGAAAAACCCTAACCCAACTTGTAACCCATATTTTTTTAATTATTTTGTTACAAGTGGGACTTGAACCAATACCCCATAATTAGAGGTCATATACCTTTGTCACTAGGTTAAACTAGTAGGTGTATTTAAATAATTATGTTAACGTAGAGGTCACCTAGTATAATGAATAAGGTAGAGATTATTGATGGAATATTTATTAAATATATTGGAGATATTTATTATATTAGGTGCAGTTTCAATAATAGATTAGGATTCCCAATTGGATTAGATATCTCATCTAGAAGGTTATTATTTAGATATTTAGATGATTCCCTCTCTCCTACAAGGGAGAGAGGGTGAAGAAAATCATTGAGCAAATTGTAATCATAAGAGATACAACCTACAAGTATTTTTAATAAAAAGTTCTCTATCCATATTAATTCTAATTAATTGAAATATAGGGGTCATTTTTTCGGCTCTCTTTTTTATATTAATATTAACGTTAGATTTTTCGGGTCGGATCGGGTCAGATAAAATAATATTGTATCAAGTCAATTTTACGTAATCAAGTATCAATTTGATGTAATCATGAATCAATTCATGGATCATATAAACAAGTTTTAATCATGTACCAATTATCAACTTGGATCTTCTGACCGTATCCGAAGGAATATTAGAAAAGCTACACGGGGAACGCCACTGGCATTTTCGGCTTGCCCCTTCTTCAGCTTTTTCCCCGCTTATAAGAACATGAGATCATGATAATTTTGTTTATGGATTCAACATGGTTCTGTCTATTGTCTTTACGTGGAGACCACAACTCACTTGAATTTAAGTTAGTGTGTGCCAGTGAATCCATGTTAAGGATAGGCTTTCTGAGATGGTATTTAGCCTTAATATGACTTTTGTTGTGATAGTGGGAGAGGATAACAAGGGTTGTAGGGGTTTTAACTTTTGAGAACTGATATTGCTACTGGCCGGTTTGAATAGGTAGGGGTGGTATGGTTTTAGGAGGCTGAATTGTTGTAGGAACTGAAACCAAAGGAAATTAAAAAAAAGATGAGAGATGTGAGAATCAAACTTGCGACATCAAGGATGATATGAGACGCGCACACATGTGTGTGAGACCACTGCGGTATATCGATATTTGTTAATTTTTTGGGGGTCAACTGTATATATTATGGGGGGTCACTGGAAAATTCTTTAAAAAAACGTTATACTACGAATACAAAGTTGAGGGGGGGGGGGGGGTCGCTTGACCCCCTTCCGTTCTACATGGGTCCGCCCCTGGTTCCACGGACCCCTGGTTCCACGTTTACAACAACTAGTTAGTTCAGCCCATGGGATTTCTTGTAGGCCTTCTTTGGGTTCAAGATTATGTTACTTGACATATAGTATACATCAATTATTAAGTAGACTATACGAAATATTAATAAGGGTTAGTCTCGTTATATTTAGCATTTCGTTAAACCTCGAAAAGAAAGAAATTAAGGGTGGGAGGGGCGCCACTACTCCGGTGGGAGGGGTTCGCAGCTTCGCGCTGCTTGGCACAACTACCACCCCCATTGCTTCTGTTTGGTTTCGCGACTTTCCTTTCAAAACCATCTTAGCTTCTTGAAGTTCCTCCAAGACGTGAGAAGTTGGTCGAAAATGAGCCAAGATTGTTCTACTTAATTACTAAAATGCCACTAGATATTTTACTAGATTTCTACCATCACATCATCCATTCTACTACATTTTTACTTCAAATCCACATTTTTCTCTCAATCGTCCCATTCTACTAACTTTCTACTTCAAATCCACTATTTTTCACTCTCATTAGTTGGTAAAAACTGATTGATTGATTCTTCAAACCATTATATAACCACCCCTCCACCCTAAAATACGCGGAAGTATGTAAAATAAAACCAAAACATTCAAACCCTTAAATTACTCCTAAAATCCAACTAATACCTAATATGCATTACTTATGTTTTGGCTAAAAATTACTTAAGATGATTTAGCAAGATTTGAACCAAATAAGATTGTGAGGTTTGGTGCCTAGGATTAAGATACGAAAACTGTTTGCAAAAATCCTGGGACAACAGTTGAATTCCAGGAACAAAAGTCAAATCCGGAGTAAAAATGTATGTTTGATTACGAAATTGATTAGGAAACTTAGTGACACAAATGAAGCCTTGAATGCAAGTATGAACACCGAGAATTTTACTAGGGAAAAGCCCTTTGCCCTTAGATGTCTCTAAGGCGCCGCCGGCATAAAAACCCCGGGTAGCGATAACACACGCTACCAATTTATTGATCACGTAAATGTTTGAGTACAGTGAGTAAACAGAGAATAGAATACGAGAATACAATGAGTAAAGCTCGAGTGAGCTGAATAATAAGTCTAAATGTCCTATTTATACTCCTAGCTCTTCAACAACTTGTCCGATATTCCAGGGATCTTCTCTTCAACGTCTTTTTCAATTGGTTCACCGAGTTTTTAGCTAACTTCCTTTGACCACGTGCGAAATAAGTCTCCAGCTCATCCCATTCGACCGTTGGTAGACTTCGTCAACCTGTCCTTGATCAGATATAGGCACAAAATGCATTAGTAACAATGTCCTAGCATGCAGGGTCATTTCCACATGCTGGGTCATTCGTACAATAACAGTGACCCTGAATTATACTCATCCTGGGTCATAATAATGTATGACAAAAATAATATAAATATAAACTTCCCTGAATTACGATGACATCATGGGACATTACCTCAATTCTGATACATTCAGGGTTATTCAGCGTTACCTGTTAAATTCTGGGTCACACAATTCCTGGGTCAATCCTGCCCTAAGCCTATACCTATACCCTGAATTACGAGCCGAAAA